>CEMG01182017.1:17279-28703 GCA_001179705.1 Baeospora myosura | reverse complement strand
GGTGAGATTCAAGTTGTTCAAGTTTGCTTGTGTCGACTCTGATGACTTTCAGACCTTCCTGAACCTGATCGTCGATTTTTGTTCCTACCTCTTCTTCTACCGAATGCCTTGAGCTGGAATGGCAGGATTCAATACCATCCTTCCCCCGATATCCTTGTCATTCCCCGAGCCAGTCACAGCCTTATCCTTTGATCCTGTGTCTGACGTTCTGTGGACTGGTACAAACGCCGGAAATGTCATAGCACATTGCAGCACTCAAGGCACCAGGGGCGTGTCGTTTCGCGTTGGAAACCTTGCCGTGCAAAAGATAACTGTGGGGGAGAACTATGTCAGGTCGTTTAGCGTTTCTGGCGAAGGGGTGGGGTCTTGGTCGAAAGGTGGAATGAACAAGTGGTATTACAAGTGCGCATTCAGACATGATGTTTTAGCTTGCGATTCGCTCAACATATTTGCTGTACAGTTCGCCAAGCACCGTGACCACCTTTGCCAACCCGACAAGTTCTTCTCAAGTTCTAGCTGCATCGACGTCTGCGCCAGAATTATTGTTCGTCAACGCTACGACTGGTGCAATCGTGCGGCAGGCACCAACGCCATCTCTAATTACCCATCTCGAGTTTTCACATTCACTCCTCCTTTCTGGCGCTTCCGATGGCTACCTTCGCACCCATGATCCGCGCACTGGTGTTACAAGAAACGGCGGATCAGAGAGCGCCGTTCGCGCTCATTCTAGTGGCTTCCAAGGACTTCAAACGAGCAGCAATTTCGTGTTCACTATCGGGTTGAGCATGAGGTGATTCCGATTCTCTTGTATATTCATGGCTTCTGAAACTTCGCATAGACAAGATCGGCCATTTCCAGACCCACTGGTCAAAATCTTTGATTTGCGAACCATGCGTCCACTTCCACCCGTTCCTTTCTCGTCAGGCCCTGCTTTCATCAACGTAATCCCCAAGCGCCCTTCAAGCATCGCGATAACATCCAACCAAGGTCTCATCAACATCGTGGATGTAGCCAACCCAAACGTCCCAAATGAATTCTACCAGGTACGAATTTAACTAGTCGTATGTTCCACCCAATTGACGGATAAGATTAGCTGGATACATCTTCATATCTCACATCTGTTGCTATATCTCCTACTGGCGCCTACATTGCATGCGGGGACGCAGACGGGGTCATCCACCTGAGATCTCAAGTCGACGACGAAGGCGGGCTCGTGCCATTCAATGGGTTCGACGGGCACCCCATGGAATGGGCTGACGCACCTGAACCACTTCCTGATGTTGAATGGACGGAGTCAACGTGAGAATCCCTCCCTGACATCAGAACTTATGACCAACTCTTTCCCTCAAGACCACTGAACTCAATCGGAATGCCCTTCTACGAATCTCCGCTGCTCTCTGCCTGGACGCCGAAGTTCAAGTCCTCCACCTTGAACTATCCGCCACCGCAAAAGATCCCGCTCCAGATTCTGAGCACAATGAAGACCAACGACAATGTTGCGTACGCCGCCCTCCCGAAGGAGCTGAAGGGCCGCCGGAACGTGGTCGCTGTTGTTCCGCAGAAAAACAATGGGCGATTCAGAAGTGGGAAATCAAAGGGGAACGAGGTGAGTATCACCCTGGTACTTGCTGCGATCGTTTGAACTCAACGATATTACTGTCAGCCTGAACCGGATACGCCTACTTACGAATACAATGGCGAAGATGTACCCAGGATATATCGTCATGTTGAGATTGAATACTCGAAGTTCGGAGTAGAAGATTTTGACTTTGGGTGAGCATCCTCATCTCTGCCTTCACTCTTCAAAGTCTATATTTTCTAGCGCAATATGCTAAGCTGGTGTATGCAGATTCTTCAACAAGACGCCTTACAGTGGTCTCGAAACGCACATCCTCAACTCATACACAAACCCTATAGTACAAGTCATGCACTACATCCTTCCGATACGAACCTTGTGCAAGTCACACATCATGCGGCAATGTTCGGATGAGCATTGCTTGATGTGTGAGTTGGGTTTTGTTGCAAGGATGCTTGAAGATGCAAAGGGAAAGAACTGTCAGTCGAGTAACTTTTGCAAATCCGTCGGGGTCAGGGCGCACGGTACGTAAAGAGGCTTTCATCGCTTTCATGTACTCATCATGTCTCTAGAGAACAACCTCATTGAACTCATTGACTACGGCCGCGAAGCTGCTGAGGTCGATTATGCGCACATGATCCAGTCATTCCACCGGTTCCTTGTCGAGCATCTCAGCTCAGAGGATATATACCGGGGAGCGATCCCGGTAGTCGTGAATAATCCTGTCGCACCATCTAATCCGATGAGCCCCACAGCTGCTCCGTTTACACAGCTCCTCGGAATCGATGCGAAGAATCTCACCACTTGCACGAACTGTCAGGCCGTTCGTGGGAAGGATAACTTGCTACATATCGTCGACCTTACCTATCCTCGCAAGGTACCTTTATCGACTCCTCTCTGTACTCCTTGTCTTGATATCAATATGCTTCTTATGACACAGGTACCATCAAACGAAACACAACCCCCGCAAGACTTCGTTTCAATCTTGCGCAGCTCTCTCCTCCGCCAATTAACACACAAAGCAACCTGCCAGAGCTGTAAGCACTTCTCCACCTTCGTGTCGCGGCGGTCGATCCCGACGAAGGATTTGCCACATGTTCTGGCTGTGAATGCCGGGGTGCACACAGAAGAGAGCATGCGGTTCTGGCTTGACAAGCGGAACGAGACATTTTTGAAACCACGGATTGAACTGCACGGGCAGGTGGCCGGCGTTGATGATCCTGAGGCAGCAATCTACGAGTTGAGGGTATGTCTTTCTGGGGCATCTCGTATCCTGGTCAATCTTGACTTCGATTTAGGCGGTGATACTACAAGTTAATGAGAAGGGTGGTCGCTCCCATTTGGTTGCCATAATCAAGAGTACGCTGCTTGCTCCCTTCAGCCAGTTGTAGCTCATTTTTCACTTGCAGTTCCGGAAGGCGAGGAACAAGAGCCACGCAACAGTCCCTGGTATCTGTTCAATGATTTCTGCGTTCGTAATGTGCCAGAAGAGGAGGCTTTAAGTTTCCCCGACAAGTGGAAGGTACTGTTCGTCCTTGGCCTTTATATGACATCGCTGATCGATGTATGTTCCTAGGTTCCTGCTATCTTACACTATGAACGAGTTGACACCCGCGAACATCTGGACTTCAGGAGTCTACCAATCGACACTGACGTCACTATCTTGTGCCAAGACACGAACATATCTGAGTAAAACATCTTCTCCCACTCAGACGTCTAGATATCGATTGCTGACTGACGTCTTCAGAACTCGCAATCCAAATTTGATCAAGCACGATTGTCTGCGGTTCGAGGAACTACCCGGCCCAGGTACTATGGTGGCCATAGATGCTGAATTCGTTTCCATGCAGCAGGTCTGCATCGCTTTGCCTCCTTCTATCCTTCGTGAATTGAATATCTCAAATGGTATGTAGGAAGAGACAGAATATCGTTCTGATGGCACACACAAAGTCCTGCGACCAGCAAGGCTGAGTCTGGCTCGTGTATCAGTCTTGCGTGGCGATGGTCCGAAGCAAGGCGTCCCGTTCATCGACGATCATATACATACCAGCGAGACCATCGTGGACTATCTGACGGAGTTCTCTGGTATCAGATGTAGAGCAACAAACCCCACTCTTCTCGACCCTATACTTTTACTGACGCTCTTATGCCTTGTTAGTCGGCGATTTGGACCCCCATCGCTCTCCCTACACGCTCACGCCCTTGAAAGTGGTATACAAGAAATTGCGGCTGTTGGTTGATCGCGGATGCACGTTCATCGGGCATGGTCTTTCCAAAGACTTCCGTATCATCAGTCAGTCGATTTTCCAGATACATACCGCAGGATGCTGATGAGAAACAGATATCTATGTCCCACCCGAACAAGTCATCGATACCGTGGATCTATACTTCTTGAAAGCTCGTCAACGAAGATTATCGCTCCGGTTCTTATCTTGGATCGTTCTAGGCGAGCTCATTCAAACCGATACGCATGACTCGATCGAAGACGCTCGTTGCGCCCTGAATCTGTACAAAATGGCCCTTGAATTTGAAGCCCAAGGTATCTATGACCAGAAATTGGAAGAGGTGTACAGGGAAGGACGACAATATGTAAGTTATTTTATCTCTTCCCAGTCCTTCAAAAACCTGACACTACTGCGATTCAAAAGAACTTCAAGCCCCCTCCACAAGAGCCAGCAAAACAAGTCCAACCAGAGATCCCCAACCCTCCGTTCACTTTGGAGCATCCCAGAAACATGATGATTGACGTCAGGCATCCTCAGGTGCAGATGTACCCGAGCAGTCATTCCAGTACGCCAGTCCCCGTCCAATTGCCTAATCGCTACCTACACCCAGGAATGATCACCATGAACAGGGAGGACACGGCCTTCAAATCCACGTCGAGCGCGAACCGTCGATCGGGGAGATGACAGTTGGCGGAGATGATTGACGAATGACGAGCCACGATCCTTCCTTGCTATACTGCTTTCGAAATTATATCTTGCTTGTAATGTTGTACTTTTGTAGGGATCTGGTTGGAACAAAACAAGTTGCACCAAAGGTGACCCATCCTTGAGAATCGAGATCGAGGAAACGCAGCGTGACGATAGCAAGCAGGAAAAAATACAAAAAGCTGATGTACACAGATCAGAAATCCAAATCGTCGTCGAAATCCTTCCTTCGTTGATACTGTGGACACACTCTGGGTCAGCAGCTGAATCTGTATAGTCGATTGACAGGAAAATCCATACCACAATATTTGACTTCTTCGCGGCGGCCGGACCCGCTCCTTGTGCCTCTTCCATCTGCATAACAAGCATCAGTGGCGCTCAAGAAGATCGCGGGATTAGAACGCACCTGCTCAAGCAGCCCTATCAACTGTTCCTCAGAGACCCTACCACGCAATTGACCAGACTGCGCCATTCTCAACAAGATGCCTTCGATCTGCCGTGATCTTTCGGGGCTGACAAGGGATATCCGCGACACTGTCGTGGCTCAGAATCGGAGGTACTGGTCACCGAGGAAGAGTAAGACTCACGACGTTCACGGGCGCCTGAGTCAAGCACTGTGGCCATCAGGTCTCTTCTCATCTGCTCTTCCTGCGCTCGCTTGGCCTCGGCCTCTTGAGCATCAGGCTGCTGTCCACCTTGCTGTGGGACTTGACTGAGTCCTTCCATCGGTCGTTATGGTATAGATGTTACAGCGACTGCGTCAAGAATAGTGAGTGGAAGGAAGCTGACATGAAAGCTTGTGCGCGACACAGGCAAACAATCACTCTCTTCCTCCTCCTTCCATGGCGGTTTCGTTAAGGTTTTCCCGAAACGACTACCACACCTGTCACTAGGGCCTTTGAAGTTGTGCAGGCCAATACGATCAGAATTACCCCGCCACGCCACTTTCGACTCCTCGCTCATGATTATACCGCTAATCAATCATAGTGGGATCTTCAAGAAACTGTCTCGCCTTTTCTAAATTCTGACTGCCAGCTGGAGGAGCTCTATACCTCAAGCCTTTTTGATATCCTCTATCTATGTAATAGTAACGACGCCGTACACACGTCTTCGAGGGTACCTGCACCTGTATGACCATGTACACGTCCGTATAAACGCATCGCTCAATCTATCCTTCCGCCAAGTATAGTCCACACCAGCCCTAGCCCGAACGCCAGCCCATTCAGCGCCAGATAGAACACCATCGGTATCAAACCCATAATAACGTTCCCCAGCACGCCCCGCCGTGTGATCGTATCCCAAATCTCCGTCTTGATGACCCGAGGAGCAGAGGCCGACTTGAAGGGACCGACGAGACGGTAGAACGATGTGAACGCTGCTCCAAAGCTATAACAAAGGACGCATGTTCAGCAAAAGTCGCAGAAGTCCGTATGCAGGGACTACGATTATAAGATAACCCACCAATAACACACGAGCACATGCGTTCCATATTCTCTCCAGAGCTCCCAAAGTCCAGGCGCAGCGCCGATGTCTTTGGCAAGGGTGCTCATGTACGTAGAGTGGTCGACGCCATACTTGATACGTGCGGTATCTTTGACGAGAAGGTGATAGTGCGGCGGAGGCATTGGTTTCCGGACTTGACCTTTGAGCAGGGATATCCAGAAGAACGCTTGCATCTCCGCAATGGGAGGTATTGCACCTACACAATCATCAATGGATCCGCTAGAAAGCACGCGTTGTACGTTTATGATGACATGAAGACACTCACCAACTCCAGGCCTCACAAACCCAATGAACGCCACACCCTCATCCCCCTCCCTGACAACATTCCTTATATTCGCCTCCCCGGGCGTCGCATACCCGTCCTCCTCATTCAAGAACCCAAATTCCTGTCGGTACCCCGTAGCGTACACCACCACTTCGGGCCGCACGTCGCGCCCCGCCATCCGCACGGCGTCTTTGCGTTTGCTCACGGGGAACACTGCGCGCCCGCTGGGGAGGAAGTGCGTGGGGAACGGCGCGAGGTCGACGACGAAGGATGTTTGGGGAGGCGAGTCTTCTGGGGGGTCGATGTACCGTGTGAGGTGGTCGAGGAAGGCGGGGCGGTTGCGATAGGGGCGGTTGATGTAGGGCATGGCTTTGTGGGACTTGTGGGAGGCGTAAACATCAGGGAAAGGAGGGTATAGGTAGGAGAGCCAGTTACCTTGTTCAGAAAGACGTAGGCTCGACCTAGGCGTTCAGGTTCGAGCTCGCCCACCTACCAATCCGTGTTGAGTATAAGAGGACGACTTGCCAGTGGAGTGAATGGATGTACCCATTGATTGCAACCCGCTTGTGTACCTTTGCATCGACTTCAAGTTCTGTTCATTGTGTGAGACGGTGCAGCGACACCTACCTGTCAAAACCCATAGAACGCGCTTGATCACGAAGTCCGAGATACTAGCAAAAGAATTCAGTGTCTCGCGCAGCTGAGCCACCCATCATGTTCTCACTCACAACCATCGAATATGCGACCCTGCAACCCATGGATGCTGCGTGCGTCTTCAGATCACGAACCGCACACCTCTAACCAGCAAGCACTCACCACATACGCCGTCTCAGCCAGGTTGGTGATCAAAGAATCTATCGGAACAGGTGTCTTCGACTCGAACTTGAACCCAAACATCTCAAAGTCATTCTGGCAATAATCCTTCAATTCCTACCCATTCACGCGTGTTTAAATCACGTACCAATGCCTTGGGGAATGAGAGAAAGCTATAAATAGCCTTTGTCAAGTACGCGCAGAACAAGCCGGGTACGCAAATGAAACACAGAGACATACCCGGACCGAGAACACAGAACGACTTCCTTCGCACCGGCTTTGGCAGCCTCGTACGCCAGGTCCATCCCTGTCTCGCCTGTGCCGAGAACCATGATACGTTTACCGGAGAGCTGGGCCCGCGATTTGTAGTCGATTGAATGGAAAATGGACTGTTCTACGGCCAAGGAACTATTCTGGTGGATGTGCTGGATGCCAGGGATGTCTGGGATGGCAGGGGTGACGTGAAGACCGGTACATAGGGCGATGTGTGCCGCGTGGATTGTGTGGAGGGCTGCTACAAGTTCAATACGTGGTTTCAGGAGGAGATGGATGGATACGCACATTCGTCCCAGCCGCCTCCTGGCGTTCCTTTGACGTAGGAGACTATGTGACCGATACCACCAGGTCCCCGAGAGATGTTCACGACCTTGGAGCGCAGTTTAATCCGGCTAGTCAGCTTGAAGTGGTCACGATAAGCCCGCAGGTAGTCAACGTATTCCTATTCAAATTGGTGAGTAGTCTAGACTGCTGCGCGTGTGAGAACAGCTCAGAGATGCTTACCTCCAATGTCAAATGATCGCTGTGCTCCAAGGGAAGACGGAAATCTGAAAAGCTGGTCAATTGTTTGGATGATACCAAGGTAGCATTCTGTACAGTAGTATGCAAAATTAGAGTAGGGCTTTTCGAAAAGGAATATCGATACTGACTTGGTATGAACGGTATCTGAACGTCCCGCCAATGTCATCCTCCTGTTCGAGCACGATGGGGTCGAATGGGAAGTCCGCAGTCGCGTATTCGAGAAGAGATTTGCAGGTCACTAAGCCTGCAGGGCCTGCACCGATAATAACAATCTTCATGAGTGCAGCACCGTGTGAGAAGAGGCTTCAAAACCGCGCGTCGCCGTTCCATGACATGATGATCGAACTTGGCCCCTGTCCAAAATTGGCAATGTTATTTTTGGCGCCCTCTGGACTTTGCCGAGTCTCAGATCAAGTTTCTCAGGCCTGCAAGTTGCAACCTTGAATATGAAAGCTTTGTCGACAAAAGTGCTCACAATCCCACCACATATCTGCATAACCTTCTGTTCCTATTCACTACCGAACTTTGGCTTGATCACATCATGCACACTTTTGTTTCAAATTCTGCAGGGACTCAGAGTCAAAACGCCGCCAAGTCCGAGTCAAAATCTTCCTGTCGGGCGCACACTTAGTGCAGGTTACTATTAGAGCTCTAGAGTCCTACCTCCTCTCATGATGCATAATTTCTTCCGAGAAGCTTCGAATTCTTTGTGGGATACGCGTCTCTTCATAGGCTATCATAGAGGCAACTACTGGCACTAAAGTACCCGGCATTTCTCATGCTTGATGCGCTCCCCTACCGTGAGACCAACGACCCCCTAGGCGTGGCTTTCCCTGATACGAGAGGTTCTGAAGACCTTCCCAGACATAGATAGATAGATATTTAGAGCCACGGGGTGGTACTTCTTTCCCTCCACCTCTCAAGTCCACGACTGCCCTCGCAATTGCAAAGTCACTCCCGTACGTCGCCGGTTTGTCTCGTCACATCTGAATAGCTTGGCTAATCAGTAGGCCAGGATATGCGACTTTTGTCGCTTGTTTGGCCCCCATGGCTACTGGTCCTTATATCGAGGCCTAGTCTGGGTAAGAAAGGCGGAGAAACAGGCGATGCACCATCTTCGTCCCCAGCACCATCTTCGTCACCAGCACCATCTTCGTCCCCATCTTCATCTTTCCAGTTCTCCAATCCAGACAATGCCACAACCTGCGATAGCACCACCTTCATTTGGGCTTCAGCCGGTCTCCAGAATAGTCTAATATCACTGCTGGTTACCAATGACAAAGTCCCAATGCACAACACCTCCGCAACGCCGATGTCAAGGACCATCAGCAGCAATATGACAATTGATGCTCAAATATTTACATGGTTCAGCGTCGACGTTCCGGAGGGGTGGTATATCATCGAAGCCACATTGGCATCCAATGGGACCGACATGCCATCAGCACCATTCTTTGTGCAAAATGGCTCAGACGTGTCCTGTCTCGCCGCGAATACTACCCCACCTTCCACTCAATCATCCACGATACCACTTTCCACATCTTCACCTTCACCTTCACCTTCACATTCGCCGCCACCCTCGCCGTCTCCCCAGTCCGACATAAATATCTCCAACCCATTGACCAAAGTGCAGCTAGTTGGAACCGTCGTCGGAGCTATCGTTGCATTCATTATTCTTACCGTGGCATTCCTATTCCCTCGTTGGTGGCGTCGATCTCTCCCGTCGCCCAACAAACGTCGACCGTACATGCTGTACTGAGAAATGGACGTTTACGAGACCGTATACAGTATTTACAATTATGGCTTGGTACAGTTGTGTGTAAGTATGCTAGCTATGCGTTATCTACTACGTCTGTGGTACTACTGGACAATAATGATATGATGTGAATGATTCTCTCTCGTCGTTTATTTACCTATTGAACCCATGAAACTCGTAAGATCTAACCCCTGGTACTCCTCTTCCGCTGGCAAGTCTTCGAGACCTTGAAGGAGATTTTTCTGGCTGACGGGGCCGGATGACTCTTTGGCTTTCTTCGCAGCAGCAGCGGCGTCCTCCTCCTCCGACGTACGTCTGAAAAGATCCAACACCAGATCCGTGTCCATGGAGTCCAGCCCAGAGTTCTGCTGGTTGACGACGGAGTTGGCGATGTTGAGCTTGAATCGTTGCAAACTGTAACATGACAATCAGTTAGGGGCATTATCCACCCATACCGAGACGTACCCCATGATTTTTTCTTCCAGGGTCCCCTTCGTGATTAGCCGATATACGTTGACGACCTTCTTCTGCCCTATCCGATGAGCCCTATCCATGGCTTGAAGATCCTTCATCGGGTTCCAATCGTGCTCAACGAATATCACAGTGTCAGCGCCTGTCAGTGTCAGACCAAGACCACCGACATGCGTCGTAAGCAGCAAACAATCAATACTAGGATCAGAGTTGAAGGTTTGGACAATCGCGTGCCGCTTGTTGACGTCTGTACCGCCATCTAGACGCATGTACGTTACGGACGGCATGTGGTTCTTGAACAGGTCTGTTTCTATGATGTCGAGCATTTGTTTCATCTGGCAGAAGATGAGGACGCGATGATGCGAGAAGGCCGAGCTGGACTCGTTGACGGTGTCAATGAGCTCGCTTTTCCCTTGATCAGCAACGCCATTGGAAGCGCCGCCGCCGATCCCACAATCGGTCAGAAGTTGCCTGCCAAAAAATCAGACATTTTCCACTCCAACGTAGATGCAGACGTACCGTAAGGCAAGCAACTTGGGCGCATGTACAATATCATTCAGCCCCTCGGATTTCGTAACTTTCGACAAGGCTGTCTCAGTCGCCTCGGGGTCTTTGAGGACCAGAGCCGGATGGTTGCACAGCTTACGCAAGTACTGAAGTGACTGGAATATATGCTGCTGCCCTTTGCCATCCTTGCCGGTATCTGAGGCCTGGATGGCGTCGTCCGTGGTCTGACGGGCTTGAGATTTGGAGTAATCGTCATAAAGACCCTTTTGCAGCTCTGATAACTCGCAATAGTAGTCCTGGATGATCTTGGGGGGCAGGTCATGCAAAACATCCTCCTTCAGACGACGCAGTAAGAACGGTAAGACTTGTTTGTGTAGAGCTTCCAAGGCAAGAGCAGCTGTGAACCGCATTAGTATTATGTGCTCTAAGCGGTAAACAGAACATTACCTGCTTCCCCGTTCTTCGACTTGCCATCCCGGTTGGATAAGATCGGCTTTCCAAACTTCTCATTGAAGAAGGATTCGGTGCCCAAGAACCCAGGCATCAGGAAATCGAAAAGACTCCACAATTCCAGAACGTTGTTTTGGATTGGCGTTCCTGACAAAAGGAGCCGATGCTGAGCGCTGATACACTTGACGGCCTTTGTGAGCTTCGTCTTGGCGTTCTTGATTACATGGCCCTCGTCCAGGATGCAATAGAGCCATTTGACATTCTCCAGGTTGGAGATATCGTTCCTGACGACCTCGTAGGAAGTAATCACGACGTCGTACGACTGAAGCTTTGATAAAAGGCGCGTTCGTTCTCGAGC
>CEMG01182017.1:2571-17247 GCA_001179705.1 Baeospora myosura | reverse complement strand
CGGAGTACTTCAGGATCTCGTAGTACCAGTGGCCGGTAAGCGTCGGTGGACAGATGATGAGCGAGGGAAGATGAACAGAGTCAGGTGATTTGGTTTCCACGTGTCGCTGTGCCCTCTCAAAGTGTTTGCTGGCTAGAATGCAGATCGACTGGAGGGTCTTACCCAGGCCCATGTCTGTTGGCGAAAAGTTAGTGTTGAGACTGCCATGCACGCTAGAGGTGACTTACCATCGCAGAGGATACCATGCAGCTGATACTTTGCGAGGAAGGCCAACCAGTTGACACCGTCTTGCTGATATTTTCGTAGTTCCGCCTTGATGTCCACAGGTATTGTGTATTGCGCAACCTTACTTCCGTCTAGCAACTGAGTCAAGAATTGACGCTCAGTCTCACGTCGTTTCAACAAATCTTCGGGGAAGTCAGGTGGATCAGGCAAACCAGCCTATGCAAAAAATGGTCAGTAAGCTCTATAGAACCTTCGGCAGGAATATTCCGAATGCTAACCTCGAGTGGCACCATCTTTACGAGGGAAGCAAAGGTGTTGGTTGCCGTCGAACGGATATCATCATCTGGGTCACTCATCCTACCAAGGACGGGTACGACCATGAAGATGACATAAGGAAGAGCTTTTATATCCAGACGCTGAACGATATCTGCAATAAAGTATACGATGAGCAAGTGACAAAGCTGAAGGAGAAGGTCTACTGACGATAAATCAATTCGGTGGCCCCTTGCCGATGAGCGAGCACCAAGGGGTCTCCGAGAAGGGGTATGATATTCTCGATGACGAAACGCATTGCTTGTGAGGTCATCACGTCGCAAATGGTAGCAAAACACCGCGCAGCTAATTGTCGTATGATGGCAAAGCGACTTCGAAGGGCGAGATGCATCATCGGGAACACTTCAGCGAGCTTTGGCCAAATATCTTGATGAAAGGTGGGTACGACAGCCTCCAAAACGCTTAGAGAGTCTATGACATCCTGCCCAAATTGTTTCCCCATCAGACCATCGGAGTCGGCTGGAGAATCTTCAAGGGTCTCAGCAGAGAAACGTACACACATATACCCCGTCACATACCTGTCTGGAAAGTACTGAGAAGACCACCCGCCATGGACTGCCACATGCTGGGGATGACGGTGAGAAGGCGACCCCCAAACTTTGCTGAGAGCTGGTCGAAGGCCAGGCCAGCACCACGCCGCGAAAGACGCGATTTGCTCGCGTCGTCACTCTTGGGAATCTCTATCTTGTCCTTGTCCTTAGCGGATTCCTTGCCATTCTTCTGAGGACCAGCCGGCTTCACATCTTTGGTCGTGTTCTGGAAAGACAGAATACCGTCGGTAAGCTGCCGCGTATAAGCGAATGTGGGTGTCTGTTCAGTATCTTGACACAGGAACGTGCACAGATTTTTAACAATCTTGTCAGGTGGCTGTGATATCTGGTGAGTTGTGCAAAATTCGATGAAGGATGCCACGGCGACAGCTGAACGAGTCTGTAAATCCAAATTTTCTTCGTTCTGAATGGAGATTAGTCAGGCATGACACATGTAAGATGACCGTATGCCTTACCTTCAGCCCGTTCATGATGCCTTTCACGACTGGGCTCACTTTGTCCGGCGTACTCTTGAAAGCGACGAAGACTGCAGCAAACGCCGCTGACACCCGGATATCATGCTGAGATTTCACTTCGGTATACCTCTCGATGCTTGCCAACACAGCGTTCCTTTTTTCGCCGATAACCGTCAATTCCCGCTTCTTCGTTCGGCCTAAGCTATCCTTCAGTCTTGTGTACATCGAGCCAGCGGCAGATTGAGCGGTTTCGATGGTGAAAGAGCCAGGCTTCTCGCCAGTGATATCGATCTCATGCCCCAAGAAAGGAATGGAGGATATCGGAAGTTTACAGTCGGCAGCGAAAGAGTGCAGGAGAGCCACGCAATCAGAGTGAATTCGGTGGAGTGTATAGGCCATCTCGTGATATGCCGCTGGGGGGCTTCCTTGCAGCCAAGCCAACGTCCTGGTGCTTAAGTCTTTGGCTAGCGAGGATGTCTCAATAAGTGGTGGGGCGGGCGGAGGAGTGGCGATATCAAATTCTCTGGCCCATTCCTCGGCAACTATGGCGGTTAGGAATTTCTGCAGCATACTACTGGAGTCGATATAATGAATGAGGATAGGCTGGAAGAGCTCGTCCGTCTGTTCAGTCTGTGAAACGGGAGTCAATAACAAAACATCAGACGAAGCAACACATGCTCACAGTTCCAGGCCAAAACAGAATTAAAAACGCCAATGCTGTAGCCGCGGCTATTCTTGCTTTCAAGGTAATCTCAACGGTGATAAGGGACGAATCCTGCGCGAGCATGTTCTTGTCGACGTTGTGACGTTCGGGGGCTATGCCACCGTTCGAGGTAACAGCAGTATGATAAAACGTCGAAGTGTCGATGGGAGCACCAAGTGGCGTCATCATGACTGCATACCAATCTAGGATGAGCTGCTGTGCTGCAACTCCCTCCAACCATCCTGGGGTACCGGCAAGGATAGTGAGAGCTGTGCGCCACGCTGATAAACTGGCATCGCGAATGTCGGACCGTTCCTCGGCTATGAGGTTCTGGAAGAGAAGGCGAAGAAAGGGCGAGCCAATCCATTCTCGAGGGAGGGATGGAACCATCATGAACGAGTCCAGGGTTTTGACCACCGCGAGTCGTACGTTGGCGATTGTATGACGGAAGAATGGGAACAATGTTGGTGCGAGAGTCGTTAGAGGTAGCCTAAAACATACTTGTCAACCGACGAACACAATGAACGGGGGGAGGACGTACGAAACAGATTCGTTTGCTAGGATACTGATGACCTTTTCGTACGTTACCAATTTGCCTGCAAGTTTGTCTCGGTGACTGACTCAAGTGTGTAACGGTAAAATACACACACCGAGTAGATCCATCACAGCGCCAACACTTGAGCTCAGGTCGTCTTTCATGTCGCTCAGGCAGCTCCACAAGACAAGTAGAACTCGCTCTAGTGCCTCGGGAAGCTGTTCGACGAGATGCTCTGCAATAGGTAGAAGACATGATGCTGCGACTGAACGAACATCATCGTCATGGTCCCCTAGACTACAAGAAATAGAGTAAGCAGGTATACGGAGGGTATGAAGAATGAGTACCTACCCAAGAACAGCGGCGTCAACGACATCTCGAAGAATCTGCCTTCCCGATTCGTCTTCGCCATCCTCTTGTTTCACGACCCCGGAATCAAATAAGTCACTCCTAACTGCGACCTCATATTTGATCCCGAGAAGGCCAGCATGCCGAATTTCCCAGATATGGGCCTTCTGTTCTTTTTCCTCTTTGACTTTGGATTTAGCTTTTGGAGAGTCGTTACTATTGATCGTGGGGGGAATGGCAAAAGCCTGCTGTGTCATTTGTAGAAGGATAGAATGGACATGGAGGACTGAACGTCGTGGCATGTGAATCAGAAGCGACGCGAGTGTCTGCGAAACCATTTCGCGAACGGGAGCGATGACCTGGTCAGTCACGAAGTCGCCGAAACGGTCGAGGACAAGGACGCAGAGGAGTTTTGCTGAGAGGTCGTTGCACCATTTTTCGTGTGCGATTTCATTCTCTTCTAGAGGCACGTCGTCTATTAACACCAGTAGTAAGTATATCGCGGTAAAGTTGTGATTATGTTGTCGGCTTACGTTGCATCCCGCCGAACTTCCCTTGAATCTTGAGTAATTCACGCATGGCCATTGCGGCGCCATGTCTGACCTCCCAAGCGGGACTGAATAAGTCGACCTCGAGGACTTTGACGACGCCATCCCATATCCACAGGCCGGATGCGACTTCCAGAGCTTTGGATTGCTTGACCTCCTTGGGAGACACAGCGCCACCCTTTGAAGGATCGATGACGACTTTCTCCGAAGAAGCACCGTTAGTTGGGCTGCCTAGTCGGGAGGCCCCTGCTGACTTTACGTCTGCTGTGATGAGTCGGGCTCTAGAGATGACGCGTTAGATGTAGGCTTTAGATGTAGGCTCGAGTGACATAGATGAATTCCTACTTGTGCGGACCAGCTGCAGCAGCAGAGTACTTTGACCCCGAGCTTTGTGGCGGAGGATTGACGACGGCAGTATTTCCGGGCTTACGTTTGCGCTTCAGTCGATTGCGCTCTCGGGCTGATAGAGCACTTAAATCGGCATCCGGACTCGAAGGCGTCGTCGGTGAAGGTTCTGCCGGAGTAACAGAGCGCGTCGGAGATTCAGATGCGACTTCCAATTTGATGCTGTCCTTGGCAATGGGAGGACATGTGTCCATTGGTGATAGAGAGGGACGACGGTCCTCTGATTTTACACCAGCAGCCTCCATCTCAACGTCACCGTCTTCGTCGGCAATGAGTTCTTTGTCCAGGTCGATTTCGTCGGCGAGATTGTCAAGGAATTCAAGGCCTAGCCGGCCCATGGCTTCCTTGCGCGCCTTCTTGACTTCTGCAGAACTGGAAAGAATGCCGGCGGGCCTTATGAACTCCTTACCGGATGAGGCAAGGAGCAGTTTCCCCTGGAGAACGAGTTCCTGAACGGAAAAATTGGGATACTCCGGCGGGGGAAGCGCGACTTCAGGAACAGAGGCGATAATTGCGTCTGCATCTTGTGCAGGCTGCCAGAGGGGTGTTAAAGAGAAAATCTGGGAAAGCGCCACCGAAGCCGCGTTTCTGGTTTCGTACGACTTTGAATGTAGATAAGGTATAATCTGCACACGAAGAAGAACACGGGAACTCAGTCAATTGGGTGTTCAGAATTGAGGATGCATTCGAAGTGATATACCCGCGCCACAACAGCCATTAATTCGGCCCAAGCAGAAGGATCTCCGAGAGACACATGCTGCTGATTTGTCTTAATGTCCTCTTCGACGATGGCGGCATCGCTATTGACGCTCTTTGCGGCCAACTGAGCCAGCTGCTTTGCAGCAGTATTCCTCACTGAGGTTGAAGAACCGGTGTCAAGTAAAAGGAGGAGCCGGTCCAACCTGACTCGAGCATAAGTTTCTGAAAAGTATAGAAATTCAAGACAAGGGGGATCATCCGAACCTGGAAGTCATGCCGTAAACGGAAGGAGGTGATCGCCCGCCGGGCCGGAGTTAAATTTGTGAGTAGCTTTGGTGGGTTTTTCCCACGGGGTGTCGACTGCCGTGGCCTTTTAATCCTTCTGACCTACGGCGTTTTCAAACTCCGCTCAAAAATTCTCACCCGTACCTTGGTCATCCCTTTCTCCTCAACCGCGAACTGCGTATCCGATGTCGTGTCTTTTGTTTTCTCGACGGTCTTAGCAACGATGTCCTGGCATCTGGAGTACATTGAGCTCATTCGAGATCAACTCAGACACAACAATGGCCTTCGTATGTTCCCATGATCGATCTTGACCGCAATCAGCCTTACCTTTGTTATAGAATTGTCGATGTCAGGCTGCGGCCATGAACATCTTGAACGGCTTGTTGCGGCTGCTGGGAACTTGACCGACGCGTCAGTTGAGGAGGAATCGATCGCGATCCTAAAAGCGCTGGTGAAAACATCTTACGAGAACATGTCGGCTGGGAACACTTCGTTGATCGCCTGGCGTCGGATGTACACGGATGCATCTATCTTTATCGCCCTGGGTTCCCTGGATCCCTCCCATGCTTTGGAATCAATTGCGATTCTTGACCGCGCAATCATCATTGCCGGTGCTGCAGGTGAAGGGCGACTCGATTTGATTTACACACTCATTCGCAGAATACAAGAGGAATTTTTCCCAATCCGTATTTTCGAGGCCTCATCGAGGCCTCATCCGCTCGATTGCGGAACTGTTCCTCTGCGGACGTCATCTAAAGACGTACCGTGTCTGCAGAGTCCGCCGTCGCTCTCATTTTTCCAGAACAAGCATAGCGCGTCGCCGTTCGTTTTACGTGGTTATGCTCAGGATTGGCCATCGCTCTCTGAGCACCCGTGGCACTCAGCTGAATATCTGCGTGCGGCAGGTGGTCCTGGACGACTTGTTCCCGTAGAAGTTGGACAAGACTATCGCACCGATGACTGGGCACAAAAACTGATGGGCTGGGATGAATTTCTTTCATCTCTGTACCCTGATGGTCATTCCAGTCCAGAAGCACAGAAGAACATCCTATATCTAGCTCAACACAATCTGTTGTTGCAGTTCCCTGCGTTAAGGTCCGATATCATCGTGCCTGACTATGTGTACGCGTCCCTACCTCCCCCCTCTGATTTCCCTGCCTACGAGCCACCGAGAAATGACGAGCAGCTGGTAATCAATGCATGGTTAGGTCCCCGAGGCACACTTTCTCCTGCTCATACCGTACGTCAACTTGCCCTTCCTCTCGATCGAATGTTTATGCCTTAAACAGGACCCTTACTTCAACTTCTTCGGTAACTATCTGAGTTTGTACCAGCTTCGTTGACTAATAGGGCTGACTAGTGCAAGTCGTTGGGCGTAAAACTGTTTGGCTCGCACCGCCCGGGATCTCCGAGCATATGTACCCCTATCGCGCAGAGCATCCTGCTGCTAATACCACGAGTCCCTCGATGTCGAATACATCGCGAGTTGACGTCTTCTCCAACGAGGAGACTGCCGACCATGCAGCGTTTTGGAAACATGTTGTGCCTGAGGCCATGAGTGTCACTCTCGACCCGGGAGATCTCCTATTTTTTCCTCCAGGCTGGTGGCATGGCATGAGAGGAGAGGATACTAGTTTTTCTGTCTCGATGTGGTTCTGAAATGAATCTTCGTTACTTGTCCCATCATGATGTATTTGGCCTCCATCTTTGAAGGACCATGATCCTAATGATATCTCGAATATGCGGATACCTGGACGGCTGAGGCTGGACCCTGAAAAGCCCCTGAAAAGATCAGAATTGCAATTTGTTTCATCCGGTGCAAACAAGCACAGCCACACGGTGGGCAGTTGAACAATCACCACTGTCGACACCTTTCAGGTCGACTTTGACGCTTGAATGCCTGGTCAACTCTCTGTTCATGACCACCACGACCTCGCAGGGATACCCAGCTTTAACTTTCCTGGGCGAGTTCCCGACGTTTTGATGTCTCCGCTGGATGTTGATCGTTCAGCTGTGCGACCACCTCAGTGGCCTATCAACAAAAGAGCCTCTTTTCCTTCCACTTCGCTCTCTCATGTCCACATATCCGACGCTCTCCTGAGGTCTCCGGATAATGGCGCCACCTTGGTCTTCATGAAGAAAAATTTGACTGACATCGGTCAGGAAGCCGCTGAGGAACTCGCCAAGTTGGGCCGCGAGTCACCCGACGACGAGGGCTGCGTCGAGAGGTACGCTCAATCTACCCTAAAACTATACCCCGACATTGACGTCTTGCAGAATTGCGCTGGGATACAATCGTCTCGCCATTCTTCCAATGGAGTTCGCGCTCCTGTCGCGTTTGCGCTACCTCAACCTCAAGAACAACAGCTTTTCTGTCTTCCCCGATGTCGTACGTCCTTTCTGTGCCCACTCATCGATGCTTGCTCACCGCTACTTAGTTGACATTGATTCCGTCCCTTGACACTCTCGACATCAGCCACAACAAGATCAAGCGACTACCCCTGGAAGCCGGTGATCTCGTCAACCTGCGGGTGTGTTCCGTTCATACTTGCCAAGCCATGAAAGACTAAATTTCCTCTCTAGGTCTTTTGTTTTTCGCGCAACAAGGTAACAAGGCTTCCGGCATACCTCAGCAAATTCCACAGACTCGCCGTCTTGGAGGTCGAACGAAATCCTATTGAGTGGCCTCCAAAGTCAATCATGGAACGCCCAAGCAAATTTGACGGCGCCGAGGGTGCCGAGGATATGAGGGACTGGGTCCGGAGCGTGCAGAGGTGGATGGAGGAGGACACTACACGACCAAGCAAAGGCCTTGACGACTCGGGGTACAGTGAGAAACATGACCTGGAAGGCAAATTGTACGTACTGCCCCTTTCCTCTCTGAAGCTAGCTGAACTTCATGGCAGGGCGGACAGTTTCGATTCATGGTCACGGTTTCCTCTGAATGAAAGTGACCTTGACGAAGGTGTTACTCCCCATGCACGCACCTTCTCCATCGAGTCCATCTCATCTATCGCCGAGTCCGAGATCGAGACCCCTTCATCCTCGTTTGGCCAACCCGACCGGCCGCCACCGCTGCATCTCGGTATCCTGCAGTCATACAGCACCGAGAACTCGCCCACGCGCTCCATAGAGAGCTACTTGCCCAGCCCGGCAGACTCCGACACGTTCTTTGATGACCACACCACTTCCAGCGTCGGCGGTGACGATACTCTCCTCCAGCAACAGCAGCACGCCCGAAACGCCTCCTACGCCGCTGGGGGATTCCGAAATCCCGGCCGCGCCAATCACCTTCCAGGGAAGAAAAGCATGCCCGATCTCAGGACGGCCAAGCTGAACTTCTCGAAAAAGGTCCCCGACCTTCCCGAGCGAGCTATTCCCTCCACAACTTACACACCGACCAGAGGCAAGATCGCGGATGACTATTCCATTCCCTCTCCTCTTTCCCAACGCCAGGACTCCGGCTCATCTGTAAGCTCTAATGCCCGCCCTATCACCAAACCATTCTTTGAAAAAGAGCGTGTGCAACGGTCTCCCACGCGTGCCGTTGCCTCCATGGCTTTTGAACGCAACTCCTACTTTCGACGACTCTCTACCTTACCGGCTGCTACAATAACCAACACCATACCTAAACCCCTGCTCTGCCTAATTGATTCCGCGCGAAGTATACTATTCGCTGTGTGCCAGATATACCAGACTCTGGAGCACTACACCATCCATGCCATTGACGACCGGCTCTCCTCCGTGTTGCGGAAAGTCCTTGACCCAGCAAGTGCTGATATGATGCAGCTTATAAATTCTCTCGACCGCTTTGATGCGATGAGCAGAAAGATGCTTCCACCACCATCCGTTTGCCGTGGTGTCGTAGAGAGCTGTAAAGACACCGTCGCAGTCTTCGGGAAGGCTGTCGGGGTCCTCTCATTACAGCTCAAAGTCATCGCCACTGGCGACGACGTGCGGTATCTGAGGTCTATGCTGCTCGTCCTTTATGGCGCTGCAGCTGAGATCTCATGTGCATGGCAGAATATGGTCCCTCACATTGAAGCGATCAAACCCTTGCTCCATTCGAAATCCTTCATGATTCCGTCCCCGAATGGAACGGTGACAGCGACCGGAAGCTCCGAACTGTATGCCACGTCGGCGTCAACTATGGCCACCTTCCAACTGGAGCAGCCACCGCTGTCGTCTCTCAGATCGAGTCCATCTGGTGGGCCTCGCACAGCCAGACGGCATGCTGGGTCTTTCAGCTCGAAGGATGTTGAGATTGGGAAGAAATTACCTTCCTATGATGAACCGCAGCCCATGTTAAGGGGCGTGGCAATGCATACCCCCACACTCCGGACACCGAAGCGAAAGGCCACTATCGCCTCTGTCACAATAGGCTCTCCTATCCCACCGAGTCCCTTACCTCCAAGTTCCTCCGCCTCGTCTTCCTTCACCGGGAACAGCTCACGCGCACACCATTCTCGCTCGGATTCTCTGGCGTCACTTCAGGCGTCTTCCTCTTCTGCGTCGTCTTCGCCAAACATACCGTCGAAGACTACCTTCCTTGATCTCCCATCATCGTCAAAGACACAAGTCGACAGGGAGGCTCTTCATGCTGTGCAGGAAGCCGTCGAGGTGGCTCCAGCTGTGTGGAGGATGGTCGAAGAGCTGCTGGGCGATGTTCTTGAGACTAAAGCTGACATACGAGACTGTCTCGAGAAAGCCAGAGGAGTAACACAGAGGCTATCCGAGAATATCCACGCCATGATGGATGGTGATCCTTCTGCTGATAGAAAGAGTCTGCGCGACGACGCACACGTGTTCCTGAAGGTATTTGTCGCGTGTCTATACCGAATTGTAACGGCGCTAACCTTGCCTCGTGTGTAGACTGTGGTCCAGTTGTCCAACTTCATCAAGACCTACGGAGGCGCTCATTCAGCGGCGTTACGTGCGAACATGGTCAAGCTCACCAATTCCACTGAGGAGTTTGCCATCCTACTTCACGTGTCGTCGTTCTCACCGTCGTCCACGCCACGGCCATATTCACCCATGCTCAGCGCCTCGAGGTCGCAGGGCAGTTTGTTTGTGCAGCACGAGGAGAACAAGCTCACTTCCTCGCCGAGTCTGTCACGGAGTCGGAGCGCTCAGCCGCCTGCCAGTCTGAAGATGTCGACGTCTCCACCTCAGGACGGCTCACGTAGCGCGCTTGCCACACAGTCCTTCCAAATTCCTGTGATAAGGAAAATCAGAGGGAGAGAAACCCGGATAGATGTTAGTGATCCAGGGTGACGCCTAAGTATTGCATTGACTGCTTAATTATTACATCTTATATCTTGGATTTCTCATATTTTTCGTTCAATGGCTGTCGTCATAGTATTAGTTCATTCGTATTCACAATGCATTTTCTCCGCGGAACCAAACCTTCATTGATGGAAGAAAGAGCATCTCGGACGAGTAATCTGAGCAATCACTTTGTGGAATCAATGTTCTCATTGACATTCGAGAATCGTAGCAAGACGAACAACAGCGAGGTATCGAAGATGTCTTGATAGGTTTACATTATCCGTACAGTCCGCCCGGTGATTGATGATCGGAGGAGTGTCCACGAGCAGACGAAGCCGAAAGGGGCGTCTGCTTGGGTATACCGTATGAGTGTATCCAATACAATGGGATAAGGAACACCCGTGTGCGTGATCCTTGCTATGTCCCTCGTTTCGACGGGAGACATGGGTGTCATAGATCGCATAGATTACTTATGCCGAGAGTACATCTTTCTACGAGGATGATGTCAGCGAGGTAGAGCAGTCAAAGGTAGAGACCAGTACAGATTGCAAATCAGTCCCCAGACTTCCGTTTCTTTTTGCTCTTCGAACCAGCACCATCGAGTTGGTCCGAAGATGTTCGCACTCTTTTAACCTTGGAAGCCACGGTCCGTGCACCATCGATAACATCGTTCGACGTAAGAGAGTTTTTCGACATGTTCGGATCGTCTACTCCAGATGGTTTGAGGAATACAGGAGGTGCATGTGGATGGGGTTCATCTGATGGCCCAGCAAGAGATCGCGATGACCGCAGGTCACTTCCAACGCCAGAGTTGTCGTAGATCGCCTCCCTGGCAGATTTAGAAGGCTTGTCCCTTTTGAGATTTGAAGAGCCTGAAATTGAGCCTGTAGGGCGAAGCTTCGTCAGAGGACGAGTTGCTCGTGCACCTCGGGCTGTTGGGCTTCCAGGTGAGTCTTGGGAGGATGATGCAGTGGGCGGAGTCTGCTTGTTGCAAAGTTAGTTCGTAAACGACTAAAAAAGGAACTGAAAGACGGTGACCTCAGGCTCAGCTACTACTGCAATCTCCTTTCCCTTCTTGAAAACGCGTCTTCCCTTGAAGTTCTGACCAGACATGGAGTCTGTTGATGGTTCTGGAGTGGAGAACGATGGAAAGAGGAACGGCAAGTACGATGATTCGTAGCTGACCGACTGCCTGAGATAAAAATTCAGTCACACATGTCCATTAGAGTAAAACTATAACACAACTTACGCTGGTTCGGCTTCTCCCCAAGCTTCTCTGACTTCTTTCGAGACCTCCCATTCCCCGTCGTCCTTGACCGGTGCCTTTTCAAGCTCTACCTCCTTCAGATTTTTGGCACGATGCGCATTTTGCATAAACTTCAGACTGAGAGTACTCGTGCTCAAAGTCTTCCCCGACATGATAGCTGGTATGAGGGGATGCAATGAAAGGAAGGAAGGATATAGATGTGGAAGCGAGGTAAGTTGCAAGGTTGAACTTTCCCACGACAGCGGAGTCGCGTCTGTCAGTCCGAGACTGCCACTTAATATACGTGCCATATCATCACTATACAGTACTTCAAAGCTTCAAGCTTCAAGCTTTCGATTCTTGCTAGCTAGGCTATCAGTCGCCGCCGCTCAGCCCTCAGCGCTCCCTGCACCTGACCTGACCCTCAGCCTGAGCCTCAGACTTGCGATCCATTTCCCGCGAGGTATGTCATTGGACGTTTTGCGTTCACTTCGACCAGTACTGAAGGTACTTGGATCTTTTACGAATCGAAGTGTTAACGTTCTAGAAGCACTCGGGGGGACACGAAGAACCAGTCTAGCAGCTACGCTCTGGGTTCATTGACAGGCTGCAAGGATGATGCAACTTGAACTAGAGTCTGCATTCTCTCAGATTCTGGGGACCAATCACGTACCATCCCCAGAAGAAAGCGGTCAAATCCAGGACTTGCTATCAAGACCGTTGGACGAGTTGGCTCGTTTGAACAGCGAGATAGCGCATTTATTGGCGCGCCTGGAGGACCTTAAGCTTAGGCGCGACAAAATCAAACATTACGTCGATGCACATCAGGCGCTTCTTTCACCTGCACGAAGACTGCCAGTAGATATCATCGGAGAAATATTCGCGCATTGTCTACCGACAGGGCGAAACGCAACAAGGGCCCTCTATGAGGCGCCTCTTCTGCTCGGACTCATATGCAGGTCGTGGAGAGACGTCGCGATGTCGACACCACGTCTATGGTCCTCTATCCACGTCTATGTACCCTCATCAACAACCTCAGGCCATCAAACGATCTCATCTCTCATCGAGATGAGAACACGGGGTGTCCAGGACTGGCTGAATCGTTCGGGCACCTTACCCTTGTCCATCTCCGTTGTGGTGGTATATGATGTACCGGATGATGGACGACGAGCTGTCGAAAACATGGCTCGGACACTTGTCGATTTCTCTTCCCGCTGGTGTTCTATCGAGCTGCGTGTGCCTCTCATCTTTCTCCGCACCATCCAATCACTTGCGAAAGAGGATGTTCCTCGTCTGCAAGAGATTAAGGTTGACATGAACATCTGGCCCATTGATCAAAATGACAATCCGATGAGCATGATAGGTGGTCTCCTACAGGCACCTAACCTAGGCAGATTCTCAGTCGTACATCTGACTGAACCAGCGCGTGCGCTTCGTCTTCATTGGCCAAATCTCACCGACATCAACATCCAAAATCCATCCTACCGCATGTCTCTGCAGTCTGTAGAAACACTGTCAGTGTTGGCGGAATGCACCCGTCTTCGGACGTGCACCCTCACGGTCGCTTTGCCCAGCGTTTGGCCTCCAAGATCAGACAGCCCAGCTCAGGCTGACCTCCATCACCTACTGGATCTTCGACTTCGGTTCATCCACGAAGGGGTGCTTGATCTTCAATCCGTACAAGCTGGGAACAAAGCGATGGAAGCTTTCTTTGGCTGCATGTCCACACCCGCCTTAAAACACCTAACCGTACATGCACGCCATGGTGTGAATGACATATGGCACCACCTTCCATTCCTATCCCTTCTCTCTCCCTGTCAGCTCGACGCCCTCGATGTGACGATCCCTGTTTCATCTGAAGCATTGGTTGAATGCCTTCATCAAACCCCGCATCTCAAAAGTCTTATAATCCGCCAGCAATATAGATCTCCGACACCTGAATACGACCTCAACGACAATCATATCCGTCTTTTCATCCCTACGGAAGACTCGCCGATTCCCTTGTGTCCGTCTCTCCAGAGTATTTCTCTCACGTTGAGAGACAACGCAACTCAAATCACCGAGGAAACCATTCTGGAGCTTGTGCAATCGAGACGTGATCCGAAATATCCGGGAATCTCCAGGCTGAACAAGCTTGGGGTCCTCTTCAATCGCTTCATGACTGTGGACATCACGCCACAGATTAGCGCTCTAAAAGCAACGGGCATGGTGTTTGATCTCCAATACTCGACTGCCTATGATAAGCCCGAGGCTGGGCAGCCACCCATGGAGTCTTCGTTATACGGAAGATCATGGTACGAATTGTGATGTCCGTTCTCGCAAATTTTTCGTATCGTATTATTGATTATACGTACTGGTACGTAGCAGTATAAGATATGTAAGCCTAGGTATACGATAGCACCTCCTATCCACCATCGCTTTCATGATTTGACTCTTAAACCGCCTTCAACTTGATGCATGCCAGATCTGTCGCAGCCGTGTTCTAGCTATGGCTACTCCAAACGCTCGGGCGGCTCTGCCTCGCGCCACCGCGCCACTCGACATCCTTCCCGGTGTTCTCCTGCATGATTCGGTTGCGCTTCTGCAAAACCGCTCTAGCCCGATCTCTTTGCATCCTTTCAGCCAGGGCACGGCGCTGTTTCTCAGATAGGCTCCGCTGTTTCTGCAATGTGCCATAACTACTATGGGCAAGCGCTCGTACCAATTGATGAGATGGAAGACTCACAACTGTCATCACAAGAGTACTGGTGCTAGACAGAAGACTGGCTGAACTGGAGTCCTCGGTGTTGCAATCTCCCACCGACCTGTGTTGCTGAAGGGCCTTATTAGGATTATGTAGAAACAAAAGCGCGTAGAGATCATCTACCTGGATACTCCCGCATATATGGCAACTCGAGCCGTGTTCTGGTATCAAAGTGCTCTCTAGGTGTGGTACTTAAGCTCCAATTTCCAGTCAAGTGAAGAGAGTGATCCAGACATACCGCCGCGACCACACACACAAGTAAATGTTTCTGTCTCACTCCCCACTTCTCCGCTAACCACGTGCGATTTTGGAGTGGTAGTAGCCGATACCTG
>CEMG01182009.1:5409-22374 GCA_001179705.1 Baeospora myosura | reverse complement strand
ATAGAGGACAGCTGTGGGTTGTCGAAGTTGTCAGAGAGTCATCAAACAGTATTTGCCGGGTACATAAGCTTACTGAGTTCGCAGGGTATACCATATACTGTCCTTGGGCATCTCGAGCCCGTCCCACCGGAACTTTCGCAGGGAGCGGAGAGTGGGAACGATACGCTCCAAAGTTTTTGCAATTATGAATTCTTCCTTCACCAGGCGTTTGCAATAATCTTCGAGAAAATTTGGCGCAATAACAAGTGTTTGAACATATCCGGCTACGTCAGGACGCGAGATGAGAAATTGCAGACAGTCATGGCATCGCGTATTCGATCTCAGATGGACAGAAGAGTAGAGAGTCGGAAGGATGGAGGAAAACATCGCTCTGTTCTGAAACAAAACATATTATGATAAGCCATCAAATGGAAGTGCAGAGAGCCTTACGGTCAAGCCAAGATTGAGAATGTCCCATCCTGAGAGATATACCAACACCTCGTAATTCGTGATTTCGAAAGGTAGCAGCCATGCAGAGGCTAACGCCACCTGATTATTGGGTCGCGATCTGGTGGACGTATTGTGGAATTTGTGATCATACGCCACTGATAGATTTCGTAGAAGACATCGAGTGAGATCTTTCAATGGAGAGAAACGCAGACGGGGAGGAAGTTCAGCGTTCTCTCGTGTGGACGACATGTGTCCGAAACGCTCAAAGGCAAGGGGGGAGTACTATCGATCGATGTTGGCGCCAATCAAGACATCCGGCTCTGTATATGAAGGACCAGCACGGTAAACTCTGGTAAACTTGTCAAGGTTGTGTCAAGGAGAAGGGGCCACGGAGGGCCACGGTTTGAGAATCTGAATTTGAAGTCGCAGTTGAGACTGACAGTGACTGGCAGTTTGAACGTTCCCCAAAATTGGCGACTACAGATTTGTCAGCGCCTTGACCTCTAATAGCCCCTAAGGCTGCAGCTCAGGGACCCGCGCGTATTACTTACGCTAGGTCACGCTCCTCCAGTCCAGACGTGCGCTGGTTGCATGCTGAATGTGAGCTGTAACAGTAAACTCAATTGCACTACGACACTGGCAGCCCGGAGGCCACAGAACTATACTAAAGAGCAGGATGACTGCTTGCTAGAGGCGCACGGAAATCCTTTCCTCTGCTACTCGGCAGTCCGCCACCGACTCTCTTTCAACCAGGACCGACCCATGGGAGCATGAGATCAGATCTTGGGAGAACAGTTTATTATCGACCGTTCCGGAGGAGGTCCTGTACCATTCGCGGCCACTTACGCGCCAGGGTTGAACCCCGCTGATGTCGTGTGTCACAGTACAGAAGAGAGCTTTGGAAATATCGGAAAATTCCATGGTTTGGAGAGTCATCGATTCCAAGCTGGGGTACTCGACTGCGAGTAGAGCAGCGACGTCTCTGGTGCTGGTTATGTCACCCTGTCTATCGGCCTTTTGAACTTCGAGAGACTGCAGCTTTGAGCCACGAAGGGCGACTAGTAGGTCACCCTATAGAGAGTTGTTAATGTTAATGCAAATAAGATGCGAATAAGAAACCAGTTAAGGAGTACTTACCCAGTTGAATGTCGAAGTCGAGTTGGTCTCACACATGAGGCATAGGTGCAAAAGGCGAGGGAAAAATCGAATTACAGCTTGTATGGTCCCTGTGTGATCACCTGGCCGCGGCAGCGAAGACCCATCTGCTTCATTAGTATATATTCCAAAAAAGTAGTCCAAGTTCAAATCTAACCGCACTGTCAAGGTAGTTAGAACTTGGAAGCCATCTTTGGGTACGTGTTGAAATCCCCAAAATAGCGGATTTGCCGTCACCAGCTTCAAATCAAGCACCTGCAAAGACGAGTGATGGACAAGGACGGATTCAATATCATGTGTGCTGACTGATTTTAGAAGTCGGGGACCTGAGGAAGAGCGCAGGTCGTCAGAGGTAAGGAAGGAAAATTGATGATGCATTCCCGTGGCCTCTTGCAAACTGGGCAGAGACGATGTCAGAAAAGATGAAGCTTTCTCGCCCACATCCGCTTGATGCGCATCCGAAGATCTCAGGATATCGTAGAATTTGGCATGACCTAGGTTCAGGACACGCAATTTCGGCCAAGCTTTTCCGATCAAAGGGAAGGCGTTGAATGTCCTGGTGCTATATGCTGATCTAGACGTCGTAGAGCCGATGACAAGCTCTTCCAAGTTGGGACATCGGCATTGGAGCATGTTGATAAGTGGCTTCGGTAAATCTTCTAGCCCGTAAGACACACCTATATTTCGAATAAGTCCGCGTAAGAAAGTCTCCCGATAATCAAAAGAGTATCACAGTACGTACGGAAACCTCGCAAGTCAGAAGACAAGGAAAAGTTTAAGAGATCGTCAAATGAGAAGAGCTATAACATGAGTCGTATTGAGGTTATCCACCGATGGGTAGAGAACACATACCTGACTTTTCGACTTGATTGATCTTTCTCCGGTATTAGTTCCAATGGTTTTCAGATTGGGACAGCTGTATGATGATGATGATAGTTCGTTGACATTGTTAGGAAGTTGCTGACACACAATGTGACGCACAGAAACTGACTGAGTTCGCAAGGTCGACCAGATACTGTCCATGGGCATCTCCAGTCCATCCCACCGGAATGCTCGCAGCGAAGAAAGATTGGGAATAACACGCTCCAATATTCTTGCGATAGCTAATTCTTCCTTGAGTAGGCGTTTCTTCAAGTCCATGCCATAGTGATTTTCGAGATAATTCGGCGTGATAACGAGTGATGTGACGTAGCCGGCTACGTCGGGATGCGAGGCCAGGAATTCCAGGGTATAGCGACATCGCATGTTTGATCTCAGATTGACAGGGGTACTGTAGAGGTTTTGAACAACGGAGGAGAACATGGCTTTGTTCTGAAGCACGGTGATGATCAAGTTAAGTAATGAACGACGACTTCCAGGTGAGGAAGAACTCACAGTTAATCCGAGATTAGCGATGTCCCTTCTCGAAAGATATTGTGCAACCTCGTAATTTGTGAGCTCAAAGGGTAGCGGCCAGCCAGGAGCTAACGCCACATCGTGTTTTATGATGTCCCCCGGTAGCGATCTGGCGGAAGCCTCATCGGACTTTCGGCCATACGCCGAAGATATTTTCTTCACTGCCCGTTGAATGGGAGCCTTGAGGAAAGAGATCCGCAGACGTGGAAGAAATCTGGTGTGGCTGCGGGTGGACGGCATGTTGGAACTTGGTGCAGATGTGAGCGGCGAGCGCAGAGTGTCAAGCAGGGAGATAGAATAAGTATGACGGGAGTGTCATGATACCTCCATAGTTATATAGAAAAGGAGTACAATAGGCGGAGCTAGGGGACAATAACATCTTCGTTCTAGCGATCGTCAAGGTGAAGAACAAGAAACTGGAATGCGCTCAACCGGGCCGAATTGAAGAAAATGATTGTTTGTCAGTGCCCTTAACCCGAATAGGGTGTTTGGTTCAAATGGCTGTCCCGACTCCGGCCGGCCCGGATCCTTCCTGACTTCCTCAGGCTGACAATTAGTTTTCGGACTCGGATCAGAACACGCATGCGTGTACTGTAGCGTTTCGCTCTAGAAAAGCAGTGGGATGTTTTCGCAATGAAGTATTCCTTGTAGGCCTGCCAAAAACAAGCTTGTAGACACGCAATATTAATATCAGAACGATTAAGAATTTGTCTGAAAATGTGCAACTTGTCTGATAGGCGTAAGTATATGCAGGTCCTGCCTTATTTTGTAAGTGCGTCGGGAACGGTGACAGTGTAAGGCAAACCTAGGCTCGAATTACCCTCCCTGTGGCCAGGCCCGGAGTCGCAATGTCGCAGGCAGAATGACCACGCGCCTAAAGCAAAACGGCTGTCCTATAGTATGATTTGTACTCGGATGACTCCACCTGGCCACATTGGCCCTGGATTAGCATCAACATACAGCGCCAGTGGTAAATAATTCAGCTTCATCAATATCATCATGATACTTCCACATCTGCTGCTGACGCCAACGCCGACGCGTTCGAATGTTCTCTCTATGCCTGCTGATTGGACCCGTAAGTACCAATTACGCTCAGGTTTTCTGGCCTACATTATGAATGTGGGCTATGACTTCCTCTCGGACAGTAGGGGGTCATGCAGATATACAGATGCAATTGAATCTAAAATCAAATAGCTAGATAGGTTCGACCCAAATCAATGAGTCTCATTCGTACTACATATGTACTCGAGATGCTACAATAACTGGCAAACGAATGGACGAAATTGAGCACGATACAAAGCAGGGCGTGGACAAATAACCAGTCAAGGCGCATATACATCCTTTACCGTCACGGTACCCGCTACCTCATCTTCCTCAAGCATCGAGACCGACCCATGGGAGCATGGGATCAGATCTCGAGAGAACCGTTTATTATCGAGCGTTCCCGAGGAGGTCACAAACCATTCACGACCGCTTACGCGCCAAGGAACCCCGTTGATGTCGTGTGTCACAGTACAGAAGACAGCGTTAGAGACCATCCCGCGGCCAGTCCGAAGAGCTATCGACTCCAAGCTGGGGTACTCGACTGCGAGTTGAGCAGCAATGTCGGTCTTGGTGATCGTATCCATTGGTTTGTCGAGTTTTTGAACTTCTAGAGATTTCAGGTTCGAGCCACGAAGAGCGCTCGATAAGTCACCCTGCGGAGAGACTTTAACGCAAAGGATGACCAAGCGTATGAGTAGCACTTACCCAGTAAAACGTCGACGCAGAGTCAGTCTCACACATGATGCGTAAGTGCAATAGCCGAGGGCAGACTCGCAGTGCATCTCGTACGGCCTCTGTGTGGTCATCCGGCAGTGGCTCTGACAATGCCTCGTCCAAATGACTGATTTCGAACCTCATTGTCAATGTATCCAGAGCTGTGAAGCTACCGCTGGGTATGCGGGAGGAGCTCCAAGAAGATAGAAAGTCCGCCCGCAGGCTGAGATCGAGCCCCTGCAAACTTGTAAAGTGGTAGTTAGAGAGGCAACGAATGAACCATGCACTGACTAAGGTCAGGGGCAAGGAGGCTTCAATTTGAATGTCGAATAAAATTGGCATTCCCATCAGCTCTTGCAAATTGGGTAGATTCACCAGGAAAGAGTCAATCATCTCGCGCAAATGCGGTACTGTAAGCTCTACCGAAGATACGGATAGAGCGTTGAACTCAGCATGTTCCAAATTCAGGACGCGCAATTTTGGCCAGCTTTTCCCAAGGAAGGGGAAGACATCAAATCTCCTGCGGCATTCCCAGGGAACGAATGCCGCAGGACCTATGGTGAGCTTTTCCAAGTCGGGACATCGATACAGGAGCATCTGTATGAGTGATTCCGGTAATCTCTCTGGCTTGAAATCATGATCTAAGTACTCAGACGGATAAGAATAGCTTTCGAAAACGACTGTTTATCACAAGACGTACCAGAAGTGACAGAAAAACCGTGAGAGTCACCAGAAAGGGAAAAGCTCAAGAGATCGTCAAATGCGAAGAGCTACAGAAGATACTCGCACATGAGTCAAATAGCTATACATCAATGGGTACAGAAGGCATACCTCACTGTCTGGATTGATGGGTCTTTCTCCGGTGCTAGTTCCAATGGTCTTCAACAGAGGACAGCTGTACGATGATAGATCGTCGACATTGTTAGAGAGTGAAGCGGGACGAGCACAAAGACTTACTGAGTTCTCAAGGTCGACCAAACACTGTCCATGGGCATCTCAAGCCCATCCCAGCGAAATTCCCGCAAGGAGTGAAGATTGGGGATGACACGCTCCAGAAGTCTTGCAATAACCAGTTCTTCTTTAACTAGACGTTTCTTCCAGTTGCGAGGCTTGTCGGAGTAGTATTCGAGGTAATTCGGTGCAATAACGAGGGATGTGATGTAGCCGGCTACATCGGGACGAGAGGCAAGAAACTCCAGAGTATCTCGACATCGCGCATTTGACCTCAGCTCGACACTAGAGGTGCTATAGATATCTTGAACTACGGAGGAAAACATAGCCTTGTTCTGGAACGCGATATCGATGATTGAATGAGTGAACGAATGATCTGCGGTCGAGGAGAAGCTCACGGTTAAACCAAGATTGACGATGTCCTGTCTTGAAAGATATTGTGCGACCTCGTAATTTGTGAGTTCATAGGGTAGCGGCCAGCCAGGAGCTAACGCCACGTCGTGGCCTGTGATGTCAACAGGTAGCGACCTGGCGGAACGAAACTTTCGGCCATACGCCACAGATGTCTTCTTCGCTACGCGTAGAATGGGAGCCTTCATGGAGGATAGACGTGCCAGGAGAGATATCGATTCGGCGTAGTTGCGAGTGGACGGCATGCGAGTGGTCAGTGAGTTGAATGAGGGGGATTAGTAGATGGAATATGTGGTCGTCCATCATAATACCAACCCTCATTATATATGCGCCCAATACAATAGGCTGAACAGCGGCACAATAGCTAAGTAGCGATCCAAGTCGTCAAGGAGCAGAACAAGGCTCGGGAGCGGGGGGCCTGAAATTGCCTGATAGAGAAAATAATCGTTTGTCAGCACCCTTGTCTCCCAACAAGCTGAACGCAGCTTACTTAGACTCAGCTCTGACTCGACTCAGTCCTTCAACTTGCCGCTCATATCGCGCTCATACTAGTACAGCTTGGAGGATTCCGGTCCTGGTAGGATTCTGAACGTATGCTTTTTTTGGCCACACTGGCATTGAATGATCGAATGCAATACTCATTTTTCATGCCAATGACAAGTCTTGAGCAATCTATAGACTATAGTAAGCCTGGCCTTCCACGATCATCGACACTGCACTGTCTACCCCCCGTAAAACAGGACAAGCACCATTGACCAACCACAGCCACATACCGTTCACTCATTCCTTCCAGGAAACGCATCCTGCCCATACTTCTCCAGAGTCCAGCCTCAGCGTCAAGTCCCGCTAGTGATCTTCCTCCCCATCGAGCAGCCCACAAGACTCGTACAAACCATAACGACAGCCCAAAGATGCCCGCCCAACAGATTGCCCTCTATCGACAGCGCGAATGCCGAGCTGAATTCCGTGGAGGAAGCATATGCGACAAGCATTTTGTAAGCATTCAAGTTTTGAGTGAGATGTAAGAGGAAACGAGGAAATATACCTGATGAAAGCCGGCGCAATGGCACGGAAGAAGTACATCGCACCTTGTACGAGCCCATTAGTCGCACCAAGAACTTCCGGCGTCGGCGCGCTGTCTTTGACCAGGATCATATTCACACTACAGCAGAGTAATGGCACAATGCACCCCATCAACACATCAACACATCAATACCCCGTCGAAGGATGTGCCGAAATGCACATCGAAACGAAGCACGCACGAGAACGCCATCCACCCAACCCTCGAGCACGCCAGGACGCCCACCACCCCCGTCCACAGCAGCACACCCCTGCCCTCCCTGCCCAGAAGTGTACTTCGCGCTATAGCGTTGAGCAGCGGGAGGGCCATGAACGTCGGCGGCCAGAATGCTATGAAGAAGTTGTAGACGCTCGGGATGGGGAAGACCCGCAGGACGGTGGGCATGAACGCGATTGAGATGAAGGCTGCGGCGAAGCCGGCTATGGCGAGGGAGATGCCGATTTGGGAGGCCTAGCATGAAGTCAGTCAGTGATTGGTCAGTGACATGAATTTTGGGGGATTGGAAAATTGAAGTTATTGAACTATTGCATGTGTGGGTCGACTTACTGAGAAGGACAATCCGCCGTCTTCGATTGGGGTGTAGCAGTAGAGGACGAACACGATGTCGAATGCTGTGGAGTTGAAGCTCATGATCGAGTTCGAAATGATCAGCGTGCGGATGATTGGGATGGACGTGAGGTCCCAGAAGCTCGTGGGTGGGGGCTTCGGCTTCGCCGGGCGATCGGGCGTGAGGGTGTCTAGTGAACTTGAGCGCGAGGTGGATGCTGAGCGGGGTTTTTCGGGATTTCTAGATCGTCTGCTGGGCAGGGTCTGTTATGCATGTCAGTGACCACCGAGAGAGGAAAGGTTTGAGGCATACCTCCTCCAAGTAGAAGTACGCGAGCAGGACGGCGCCTAGGGACATGATCCCGGAGATGATACAGGGTAGGATGTATGGGTACGCCCTGAGCACGCCATAATCAAATAATCTAGGGAACCTGTCTGCGGGATTCGATAGAAGACCGCCGATGAGAGGTCTGGTCAAGTCAGACTCGGCGTACCAGTACGGCGGGGAAGGTGCATACCCTATGATATTCCCTAGGGGCCAGACGAGCCCATATATAGGGAAGGCAACGGCCTGGTTGCTCGCGTCGGTGAGCTCTGCCACGACAGAGTGGATAACGGCGATCATTCCGCCGAATAAACCGCCTGTAGAGGTTCAGCTGATTGCGAATGCCCGTTGAATAGCCCTTCGCACCAAAAAATCGGACGACGAGCATCTCGGTCAGCGAGCGCGAGAAACCAAAGAACAGCGTGGCCACAGACACGCCAAAGGTCCCGATGATGATGACCGGCACCCGGCCGTACACATCTGCGTCATATTCAGCCATGAAACCAACGAGTCCGGGGATGCGGTACCAGAAAGCATCGCCCAGGGGTATATCGCGAGGAATTGCGCGAGCGCGAAAGCCGTTTCCTATCGTGCGTTACATCACAGACGAGCGAGACAGAAGCACAGGCACACACCACAAGCCCGCTGTAGAACCCTATCTGCGCTGGGTCGTCCGTCAGCTGGAGGAAGTAGATCATCTCGTTGATGTACGGGAAGATCTGGGAGTACGCGATGGGGTCGGCGATCCGGACGCTGCACAGGGTCGCGAATTGGAGTTTGGGGAGAGGCGTAGGCTTGTTCTCGACGGTCTGGGATTCTGTGTCACTGCGGAGAAGAGGGCGCGACTCTGGACTTTCGTCATCGTAGACGGTGGACATCTGGGCAGGGAAAGCAGTTCAATCCACATAGGTCCGGTTTATATAAGGCGGGGAATGTCGGCCCTGGGCCGCCGGATATCGAAAGGTTAAAACACGATGCGTTGGAGAACAGTTCAACGTAAACCCAGTGGACAAGTTGAATGCATCTGATCATATGTAAGTTCGAGCCATTCTAATTCCGTCTGGCAGAGGAGGGAAATTCTGGCGTCAGAGTAGCCAGTTCAGGACACGAGGCAGATACTTAGATATAATGCAATCATGGTGAGATATGGCGATAGACAAGCAGAACAAGGAAATTCGTGATGGTGGTAGGTGCATAAAGCAACGCTCGCCACAAAGCAAATAGGGGTCAACACACGCATCGGGGACTTGGGAAACCTTCAATTGTTCCTTCTTCTTCTCACCACATTCACTCGCTTTCCTTTCACCTCGTGTTCCTTATTCTATCTAGTACTCTGAGCATCTTTCAGAATGAATTTTAACGCAAACGATAATCCTGTCCTGGTCGCACCTCGTCCTGTTCGACTCATGGCAGCACCTCACTCATTCTTCAGTCGTTCACGCCTTGTCTCTGCGCCTGACAATCTTGAGCGGGTTGGTTCCATGGAAGACCTTAAGATTGGCATCCTTGATTCCTCGTTGTCGGATAGAGACCAGGCATCGCCAAGGGCTTCATCTCGGTAAGCGCCCATTCTTGTTAGCTTATCTGAGTCGAGTCTTTCCGTAGATTGCTACGCGGGTACTTAAAGTGGCTACAGACACATCTTCTTGTCATGATCAGCATCGCTAACGTCTTCAGTAGTTCCGGCCTCCCATCCGAAGCCCTCGAGGAATTCCTGTCTATCTTGAAGCCGTCCTTTTTGCCACCGAGGTCGCCCGTTCTCCACACTCGACGTCACGGTGCCTCCCTTCCCAACTTTCAAAGCGATCGTACATACACGATCAAGGGAAGAGCCTCAAAGTTGGACTTGTTACAAGCGACGAGCGAACTGGTAGAGGAACTCGAGAGTGCTCGTTCTACAGCGTCCAGCAGGACTACCCACACTCCTGATGCTATCGATACCATGGGCGGAGATTACGACTTCTTGGATGCGGACAATAACGCGACGTTCCGCTGGTTTGCATCCACTGTTCTCTGTACGTCTCTTAGTTTCTTCATGACTACTTCCTTCCCGCTGACTCAATTTCCGTCATTTCAGCGTCCCCGATCTCTCGCACGCACACTCGGAATCCTTTTCAACGTCACGCCACGTACCCGATGACCCCATCTCCGAATACCCATCTTCCTCCGCCGCTTTTCTCCCCTCTTTCCCCAGCCGCAATCCCTCTTCCCCTTCCAACCCCTGACGAAATGATCGAGATATAAATGATCTTTATATTTCCCATACCTCTTGTAGCCCACCATCTGATCTGATTTGCATACCCACCACCGCGGCCAGTCTCTTCTTCAAAAATCCACCCACCGCGGAATCACCTGTCGTGCATTGTTATCTTCCCAAACTAAATTCATTATGTATCTCTTGGAAATTTCTGCTTGTCTCCTTACGTATCTATTTATTCTATCTCATTGCGGAATTCACCAGCCCTGTTATACAGTTCCTGCACATATCTATTATACCAGCCAGACTCAGGCCACCTTCCGAACCCCATGATGACACTATATCCTATCCTTTTCTCCTTCCACGAAGTTTCTACTAAATACTATACTTGACCTCGGTCTACCTTGGTCACATCCTCAGGACTCGCTCGTCCGCATATTTTGGTACTCTCCATTTAAGCTTTGCCGGTTTATCGTTTTGTTTCGTACTTCTAGCTGGGGCTATAGAGGACGTCTTATACAGTGTATAGCGTTCACGTAGGGCAATGATATTTTTGTGTTTTTACATTTCTTGCGCTCGAAGTACATTGTAAGTGCATATGTCACATCTTCGAGATTCCTCCCGATCAGGGAGACCAAGGCGAGGAGGCTGGACCGCCAACAGCTGCAGTCAGGAATATGGCACTTCCATCCTCCGAGATGTAGAAGCAATCTTCCAAGCGCACCCCAACCTACATACACGGAGTTACTCAGCCAAAGATTGAGAATGTGGAGGCTAGGTTGATAACGTACCTTCCCCTCAATATATACCCCTGGTTCGTCGGAAAACGTGTGCCCAACATCTATGACGTCTTCACTTCCCCCGCGGAGGTATGGGTCTTCATGTACTTCGAGGCCGATTCCTATCAAGCAAATCAGCAAATCGAAAGGTGAGAGGCACATCTACTAGAAGAAATGACTCACCATGACCAAGTCGATGCGTAAAGTACTCCCCATAACCCAGACTCTGGAGTAATCCGCGAGCTGCTTCGTCGACTTTCCGCGTGAGAGTTCCTTGGTGGGCCGTGTGCAGGGCGATGGCTTGCGCGGCGTGGACATGGTTCCAAATATCGATATGGTCAGATGGTATATCTGAGGATGGGAGCGCGATAGTCTATGTAAGATATGTGTGAGCTAGGAGAAGTTTACTGAGATCAAAGGAGCGCTTACGCGTGTCACATCGCTCTGATATCCATGCAAGGATGCCGTACAATCGAACAAGGCAAAATCTGATTTGCCTAGGAGACGGTTGCTGCCACTTCCGTGGGGGAGAGCAGCGTTTTCTGAGATGACGAGATCAGTGGAAGCTGACATGAGAACGGTTTGCTCGTACCACCAAAGAGCGTAAGACATCCTCCGTCTTTCAATCCAGACTGGGCAAGAGCAGTCGACATCAAGTCCCGAGCCTCTGATTCACGCATGCCGATATACATCTTCTTGCGTACTGCCCGAATGGACAACAGTGTGGCCTGCACCACGCGTAAGCTTTCGTCCGGAACATCGAATAGTAGAAAGGCTCTAAGCTAACCTCATTCGCACACTTCATGAGCTCCAGTTCCGCGTTGGACTTTCGTTCCCTCAGTAACTTGACCTCAGTCGGGGCAGTCGAGACCACTGCCTGGGGAAGAGCAGCCCGTAGTCCATCGACAATGAAATTTCTTATGCTCCCATCCACGAAAACCTTTCCCTCCTTGTTCTTGAGAGATTCTGCAGCGACTTCATAGGGATTTATATGTTCCGGCCATTCAGCATACTCCACCTCCGCGCTGAATGGAATAGGAAGCATCCGGGCTCTCGTTGCTTCGAACTGGGGTGTCAGCACAGAAACCTTTGCTTGGACTTCTTCGTGGCCATTGACGCGGATAACCTCAGGAGTTACTATGAGGAGCAATGGGCGTTCGGAGAGCCACCATTGCGAGAGAGAGACGTTCCCGTAGAATTGGGCGCTTGCACCGGGTTCCGCGATGTACGCAGAGGCGTTGAGGTGGTGGAGAGTCTCTGCTAGGGATCTTTGACGCTCGTGGAATTCGGAGCTTGCTATTGGCGAAGTATTGACACAGTGATTAGGCAGGTCGATTGTCACGTCCTTGATACCGGCTGTACTATGTTGAGCTTTCGAGTATTTCGCGGCGAACATTGCCCCGAACCACACATAGCAAACGACGAGAGCTATGCTCAGCGCTCCCTAACATACCATACAAACAGTCTGAGGTCAGTATGGGAAACTGGAACGAAAGAACAGACTCAACGAGTACGGATATGCGAATTGTGATGAAAGGCGGTCGAGGCCACCTCGCCCTGTCTCTAGGATCAGACACTTCACTATCCAAGTCATGAATGGGCAGGGATTTCTTCGTCATTGTTGCCCTGGCCAGTATCTGAATTTCTCCAGTTAATCAGGCTATGATGTCCATATAATGTCCGGAGAGAAAGCTGGAAAGATAAGGCGCATGGTCTCGGTGAGTCGGTATCAGTGTGTGAAAGTGCGTGAACCGGCGCGTGGGCCTTTCTTTTACTCTTCCGGTTCCCCTTTTCATCTCACTTTCACCATGACTGACCAGGACACTGACGTCCTCTTAGCCTTGGTCTCTAGTCTTCTTGTTGGAGCAGCCCCCGATGCCAATATAATTCTTGACACTTTGGTCAAATGCAACGGCGACGTGGCAGCTGCTGCAGAACTTTTGAACTCTCACTCCGACACCTCGAAGGTCCTCCCAGCGGAAAAGAAAAGAAAAAGAACGCAGGATCTTGATGGATGGTTGAAGCCGACGTCGAAGGGGAAGGCCAAGGAGCCAAACCTCGACTCAAATGTTGTGGCCGCGTCAAGTTCAAGTCGTACGACGGCTCTGCCACTCAAAGCATCGGCGAAGATCTCCAATGAGCAGTCCAAGGCCAAAGGAAAAGGCAAAGAACATGTTCTGCAACCACTCGTCGCGTCAAGTCGCAATTCACCCTCACAAAAACACGTAGTCGGAGTCACATCCACCCTGCCACTCGAATCCCCAGGCAAATCGGTCGTGGATTTAATGACTGTGCTGCAACAGGCGCCTTCCACCACGAAGAAGATTATACCGCGAGCCCCGCCTCTTATGCTCTCAAATCCGAGCCTTGTGGCACAGCATACGCCTTGTACGCTCCATCACTCCGTCCTTCCCCCGGAACTCGCGTGCAGATTATTTTACACGATGATCGAAGAATCCCAGTCCTGGCAAAGAAACAAATGGTGGCTATTCGATCGCCTGGTGGAAAGCCCTCATCGGACCTCGTTCTACGCTCGAAAAAACGACGGTACAGACGACGACGATACGTGGCAAGAAGCGGCTCAATTCTGGTATGGTCTCTCGCGTTCCAAGTAATTCTGACTCACACGACCAAGGTACAACGGCCGAGTGACGGATCCGCCGCAGGTCTTCCCCTCTGCGATGGAGGAAGCGTGCATGATCATCGAGCGCGTCGTCAATGACGAAATGCGGAAGAGGAAACGCTTTCCATTGGAGTGGGCTGGGGATGGGAAATCGGACATGATCTGGCGGGCGAACGTCGCTGCATCGAACTGCTATGAAGGAGGCAAGGAGAGTGTTGGCCCCCATTCCGACCAGATGACATATCTGGGGCCGTATTGCACGATTGGTAGGTGAAGTTTGATTTCGCCAAATTGCTGTCTCTGAAGATAAAACCCGTGCAGCATCCTTGAGTCTGGGTAGGCCGTTTCATATATCGAGGAGGCAGTTGATTTACCGCCTGAAACAGGGACGAGGAGAATCTTCAGCCTACGGGAGGTCGTACCCAATGACGAGAAAGACACTCGTCACGCCAGAACATTCAACATCCCCCTCGCTCACAACTCCGTACGCCCTCCTCTCTCTACTCCGACTTCATCAATCTCATCCCACGTTCACAGCTCACCATCATGCACGCCTCGTGCCAAGAGTCCTTCAAACACGCGATCCCGCCCCAGCCCTCAATCGACGTGTTCCGGCCCCTCTATCCTCCAACACCCTCTTCTCTCATCGAGCCGTCCAACTGCCGTATAAACATAACGTTCCGGTTCTACAGGCCCGACTTCCGCCCACCCAGCATTCCCAGGTGCAAGTGCGGGGTCCCCACCATTTTGAGAGCCGACATGAAGAACCGAAGCGACGGGATGACGGACCGATATTGGTGGGCGTGCTACGCGGGCGCGCAGAATGAAGGTAAGGGGTGCAATTTTTGGAAGGTGATGGATATGAAGGCCGAGGGTAGGGGGCCCGTCATTGGGGAGGGCTTGTCTACATAGATTGCAATTCTTCCGAGGGTAGGGGGGCCCAGCAAAGAAAGTGGACCGGATGGGCATGTGTGGGGTACCAGTGGGATATTTACTCTTGTTACTCAACAGCGTTCCATGTTTCGAAGACCAACTACGGGCGGATGTCAGCCTCGTCTCCACAATGAAAACGCCCACGGTCTGACAAAGGCTGACGGTTAGATATTTCTTGAGAGTGAACCCTGTTTGGTCGCCGTCGATGATCACCCAGCGCCTGGCACTACAAACGTAACGAGAGGTCGCGTAGCAGTTTGTTCCCTGACCGCACTTCATATATTTTCAGACACTCTTCTTTCTCTCCCCCTTTCTCCTCTTTCTCTCCTTCGATGCATTCCTCTCGCTCTTCCACCGCTCTGTCCGACGAAACTCGACCTCTCCTATCTCGCGATGCGGATGACACTCAAGAAATCAAGTACACCCCGCTCCCCAAGATCCAACTATCAATCCTATGCTACCTGCGCCTTCTCGACCCCCTCAACTTCTCTCAAATATTCCCCTACGTCAACCAATTCATGGCCAACCTCCACCCCACCGCTGATCCGTCCCAAATTGGCTACTACAGCGGTCTAGTGGTGAGTCCATCGAAGTGACTCGCAAGTGGACGCTGCGCACGACATGACACTAACGACACGAGTAGGAAAGTGCGTTCGCAATGGGTCAGCTGCTTGCCATATATCCCTGGGCATCAATTTCAGGTACTCACTCTTATGCATGTTTCTGCACGTTGTGCTTCCTTGACGTACAATGTCTCATCATATATCGTCTATTTTTGTACTATACACGACACAGATAGAGTTGGCCGCCGACCCGTGATCCTGGCCGGAGCCACAGGCATTGCGTTGACGACTTTAGCTTTTGGACTGTCCAGAAACTTCACGAGTGTGATGATCTCGAGAACACTTGGTGAGTGCATATTATCGAGTAACCAAAGGCGCTAATTCAGTGCATTTATTCAGCCGGACTGTTCTCTGGGAATGTCGCTGTAATACCTTCCATGTTGTGTGAGATCACCGACTCTACGAATCAGTCACTTGCATTTCCATTCTTTGGTCTTTGGTGGCCAATAGGATCCATCTTGGGGTGCGTATACTTGCATTGTCTGATATATCATGACACAGCGCTGACAGTTTTCCCAGTCCTCTCATTGGGGGCTCATTGTCAGACCCGGCGGAAAAGTACCGAGGTCTATTCAACGCAGAGATCTTCCGGACGTTTCCATATTTTCTACCGTGTTTCGTGGTGTCCATGATCAATTTTTTTGGTTTGATTTCTAGTTACTTCTTCTTGGACGAGGTAAGGGATTATTTCTATGCATAGCTTATGGACATCTTACTAAGAGTATCTGACCACCCAGACACTGGAAAAGAAGACCCCCGCCCAAAGCACCTCGATTGAACACTCGCCCAGCGTCAAGGCGCTCCTTTCGATCCCGATCATTCGTGCATTATGTGCCTCAGGATGCTGTCTGAGCTTCATCTCCACTGCCTATGAAGTGGTCTTTGTTCTGTTCTGCTATTCACCCATCGAAAGAGGCGGGTTATCGCTCTCGGTAAGCATCTCTTCTTGCATACTCTGGCTTTACTAACTCGGCTATGTTCGCAGGTGTCCGAAATTGGTTACTCGCTAGCCATTTCTGGAACGATTACCGCGCTGCTCCAAGTATGTTTTATGCCAGCGCTACTGAGACGCTACGACAATGCCAAGCTGTATAATTTCTGTATGGCAATCTGGCCATTCACGTTTATGACACTGCCCATACTCAACATCATCGCAAAAAAAGGACTGGACTCGGCGACGGGAAAGGCAGACTGCCTTTCTTTATTCATTCTCTGGAATGCGATCGCTCTGAACCAATTTATGGCGAGGATAGGGTCTTTGGGTTACTCGTGGGTGTTTTCCCTGATGATATCGAATTCCTATGCTTACAGTTTCCTTCTGCAGGATAAACATACTCCTCATCAAGGGTATCACTTCAAGTCGGTCAGCCCTAGGTGCGACTACTGGCCTTTTGCAATTTTGTATATGTCTCTCTCGTGCTTTCAGTCCAGCGCTTGTGAGGTGCGTCACACTATGCTTTCCCCGATCATCATGGTAAGCCTTTGCATACAGCTCTTTATTTGCGATCTCGATGAAGAGAAATATCCTCTGGGGCAATCTATGGGTCGTCGTCATGGTCTCGTTGTCCGCGGCCGGAAATGTCTTTTCAAGTAAAGTTGTTAAGGAAAGGACGAGACTTGAATACGTGGAGGCGGAGGCTTGTCTGAATTCTCGCGGAGAGCAATGTAATGATTGTCGGTGAAATTTGATAGGCTGTAGTAGTAGTAGGAATACGACACATATGGCCCATGGGTCCCTAATAGAAACGCCGGGTCCAGG
>CEMG01181999.1:988-11112 GCA_001179705.1 Baeospora myosura | reverse complement strand
TTTGCGTCCTTCAGCTCAGATAGTAGAGTGTTCATCGGACCGGATGGCATGGAATACAAATGGAAAGTCGTCCTGGGCGGAAGTAACCCAGCCTTTCCCGATACCACATTTCGCACTCTGTACGCCAAGGACTCCAAACACCCGGTAGCCACCACCGAACGCCTGCTCAGTAGAGACGGAGATTCGGGTGTCAGTAACTCAGCTTCATCACCCCTTCACATTGGCTAATTGTCTTCCCCAATCCATCTAGGACGAGTCCTACCCGCTCTATATTGCAGAGAGAGGCGTGAAGCTACAGGGATATATCATTGCTACTCTTGTCATCCTGGAGAAACTGCAATCATCATGATACCATTATTCTCGCCGACAGCTAGTACGGTTCCGGTCACGCCTGAATATCCTCGCACCATGGAGAGGATGCCCGTGTTTCATAGGGCCATATTATCCGACACATTGAACACGAATAGCGCCATTTGCTAAACGCTATCGGAGGAATTAGCCATTCCGCTAGACGCCTGGCGCCTGGCGCATCAACGAAAGTAATTACACCCGGATCCCAGCTATTTCGAACTCAATACCAGGACTGAGTCGACATGGCACGAACACGTACTTGAGAACGCCGGCGGCGTTGCATCATCAAGTCCGCAGCTGACAGATCCACTCGAGACCCTGATTATCAGTGCTTACTAGGGTGCACCTAAAGTTAGAACCCTCATAAGACTATGGAGTGTCGAAACAGTGGAGAAATCTTGTCAGTTCTCAACCGGAACTTCTCTGATATCTGCATGCCAACGGGTTACGACACCCAACGACCCTGCATTCAATGCGCGGAGCTCGAGAACTTGGAGATCTTCGAGGGGTCGGCATCTGACGTTCGCGATACAGTACTGTAACTCAGCCGGTATTCAATGAGATATTGAGATGAGTCTTGGAGTAAATAGAGGCGATGGCGCCCTCGAAACGCAGTGGTATACGCCAGACAGTCGTAAGCATGACAGTGTTCTGTGCTTGCAAGTGCGGAAAATACGCTATCCGTGGACTACCAAATTGTACATCGCCGCTTAATTTGAGGGATTTGTGGACGGGAATGCGTAATCAGGTCGGTCTGGCCATGTTCAAGAGAGATACAACTACATTCAACGCTGGCGGTAGTACAAAAAGGGTATGCGGCAGCGGGATTCTAGGCTACGTACTTCAAGCTGTGCAGGAAGTAAGAGACGGCATGGTATGATAGTAAGCAGTATGGTGTATTGTAGTATCCAGTTGAAGCCTGATGCCAGTTGTAAGTTAAAACGTATATCTCGAGCTATCCTTCAAAGACGTACGGATCTCAAATCTTTCACTTCGCCAAAGGAGCGCCTACCAGTGCTATCGGAGCAGGCGCATCTACATCACCCTTCGCAGGTGGAGAGGCATCCGTGACCAGCTTCGGGGGGAATGCGTAGTCGATGGCATGGACCTTTAAAACTTGAAGGTATGGGGAACGTTGAGCCGTCATCAGCGAACAATGAAGAAAAAATCGTCTCGAGATTCTCACCGCTGAGTGGTGTCGGTGTTTGTAAATGTGAATCATCAACAATAACGGCTGGTCCAACCCATACAGGAGGGCCAACGGTCTTGATCAACGATTTCCTCATCCCCTTCCTGGCCTCCGACTCGAGAGACAAAGCTGACATTCCTACGACGACAGTGTCGAACTGACTCTGACGAAGGATGTCCCATTGCCGCAGTGTGTGATCGGTCACGGATTGGGAGTATAGGCGTTGGTCTGTCATTTGAGAGAATTAGAAGATTTCAGGTGTTCGTCGTGTATCGAACAGAGTCTGGATGATGGGATGTTTCCACTTACCGACCTATATATGCGGTGTAACATGGACGATGACCAACCACCCAGAGGGGACGCCTCTGACCCTGGGGTATGTAACAAGGGGCCAATTGCTGAAGATCGCTGGAAGAGGCAATATCCCGGCAGGTTTTATGATGATCGCCGTAAAATGCGAGCAAATCAACCTACTTGATTGACACCTTTCTGACTGTGCATACCTGCTGCACTGGAAGAAGCATTGGCATTGTACAAATTGAGTGAAGCTCGTCCCTCTGCGGGCTGAACACACGGTACTCCGAGTCACTGAGATGACGTTCATCGGATATCTCCCAGCCCATCCCAGACGGAGTTCGAAGTAGTCTCGAACGTGAACCATTGGTATTCAGCACCATTTGCGTGCTTGCAGCGGCCACCAGAATACGAAAGGGTCAGGATAATAAGATTGATATAAAAGAAGTGTGGAGTGTGCGTGTGAGCTTGGTGTGAGCCAAGCAACAGTGGCAAGGCCGGGGCCTTCAGCCCAAAAGCCTTTGCCATCGGGCCCGACACCTTCGGCATTAAAGAAATTTGATAGTTGCCCCCAATGCATGGCGTCCGGGAAACTTGTGTGAGGCGTTCAGTGATAGTTAACGAGCAGTCGAATAGTCCCTCCAGGTTCCGACTCCAGCTAAGAGAAGGAGAAGCAGGAAGCCTCGGGCTATTGATAGATATGCTGAATCTGCGGAGGTAGGTGATTGCGACCACCCAATGCAGACCTTTCTCGTATCCGCTGACACTCAATTCAGTTAGATCATGACGCGGGATAGAGCTTCACTAACCTGACGTCGATGAAAATTCCGGGTGACTATTCTTGCCATCGCGGTCATCTTCGGTATGGGGTGTAACTCTGAGGAACTAGTAAACCTTCCGTCCTTCCTTCCGAGTAAATTCTGGTACACGACACGAAGGAAAGAGGGTTCANNNGTTCATAATTCGCTCCATGATGATCGATGATGGGCGACGGCGCCACCGCGTCGTGTTGGAAATGGATCTGTAAAACGAAACTTGCGCACGGGAGTCATCTGGGATTTGGCCAAGGCGAGACTGAGGGCTGGTACGTGTTTAGAACCTTGCACCATCTTTTCTGTACAATTAAAAGGTGATTTCAAAGAGTGTTTACATAGGATGTAAACATCACACCATATCAGTATTCAGGAAAATCCCCGTCTATATAAACCTCTATTCAACGTGAGGATAATCAGCACTTGTTGCGGCCGAGCTAGAAAGAATCGACGTACCATTGATTTGCAACAAGCCCCTCGAGTTCAGTAGAGGCATACTCTCGACTAGCATCTCCGTCAACGCTGGATCATGTGATCGATAGTTGACGACGAGAGCACGGGGATTACGCATATTGGGCTGAGTAAGTAGTGTATCCATCTTGGTCCAGGATAGCAGGTCGACTCGGGCAGCCTCCCTATCGCTGCTGCGTATGAGGGTCGAAACGGCGACATCGAGATCGAGCCGTACTTTTCGGAGAGGCGCCGTCGGATGGATTGTGCTAAGGATGTTGACCACCGAGTTGATGCGGTCCAATTGGGAGATGCTTGGGAAGGCCGCAGTAAATGCGAATGTGACAGTATCAAGTTCGAGTAAGTCGACGAGGTCGATCGATTCCCATTCCGAGGTGACGCTGATTCCTGTGATGAGGATTTTCGAGGGTCAGTGAGTTGGATCGTTAGGCAAGGTGAGCGACGCTTACGGATGCGCAGGTGCTGTAGGGAACCGCGTACCGCGTCCATCAGCTGCTTGGTGGTGCCAAACATCGCTGGATGTCGTACGGCTATGAAGAGATCACGGAGATGACCTATGTCGATCATCATCCGGTATTGCAGAAGACATCGAATCAGCTCTGCATGAGCACGGGCAGGAAGATCAAGTCGGAGAGAGAGGAGTCGGTAGCTGCATTTACATGGAGGGCGTTGGTACTCAGCAAAGTGGACGTCGTCTAAAGATAGATGTGTCAGTCCGGAGCCATTGAACATGCTGAAGAATTTCGAGATGTCTGGTAGACGATGGGTGTCGAAAGAAACTCTTCGAAGGTTTGGGGATTGAGAAACGGTCACAAGAGAATCCTTAAGTCGGATGATCTCCTTGGCCAGCCATTGTCCACCGCCGGGCGGCCCATAGTTGACTCGGAGGGGGGAAGTGCCCTTGAAAGAAATGCTCTCTAGATTGAGAAGCATGTCTAGGACGGCCTCCAACGAGTGTGTCTCATCTGAGATCCAACTACTTCCTATGACTTTCAGGTCCTTGATGCAGAGTGAAATACTAGGCGACTCGCAGAGTAGCCCTAGCAGCTTCCCGCTTCCTCTGAAGCTGCGCGGTATTCGGGCAAACATACCCGTTCGCGCAACGAACTTGGAATCCCAAATCTCAACGCGAGAGAATAGCAGCCTGCGACTCTCCCGAAGAAAGGAGTGACTGACGAGGGAGCACGCCTCGAGAGACCAGATATCCTCACGAAGTTCATCGAGGATGTGATCGATCAGTTCTTGCGGCAATGAAACAGAAGATTGTGCCGTCTCATCATGATGATCTGGCGTGTCATTGGTTTGCAAAGGCATATCTGGCTTCAATAGTATCCTGTAATGTGTTCAGCAAGCTGTGAGCATCGACATACATATGCCGGGGGTGAGGCGGCAAAAAGTCTCACTATATCTGCCTATCAGGCCCTAGTCCTGTCAGACTTCTACACTCAACTTCTCTCTCTGATTCGTCCGAGGAATCTAAGCATAAAGCCTCCAGCAGGCAGTGGGTATAATTGAGCGCTGAGGGAGTCGCGGTATGAGATGAAGAAACCAAACATCACAAACGTCGAATCCAGGCCAAACCTCTTGCTACCTTTCTTGATCGCGAACCACCATGAGCAAGACTGAGGTAGCGACTTTCACCTTTCCTCGACCTTTGTCACCTACGAAAGATGACCTCAAGCCAAATCCACATCCTTATGCAATAAAAACCACTTCAACAGGCCTTCTATCGAGGTCAAATTCGTCGCCACACCATGCAAACAACTCGTCGCACAATCTCTATATACCTTCCAGTCCAAGTCCCACGTCGTCAAAGACGAATGTGAAGAGGGAGGAATATCGTGGTCACCGCTACAGCAGGAGTCTATCTACTGATTTGCCCCGGCCGCTACCTCTCCCACCTTCACCTTCTCCAACCCGTCAAATATTCAATACTCCGAACCCACGCCGTTCGAGGCGTTCAGAGACGCTTCCTACGGAACCTACGGAGCCTGGAGCTGCTCCTTTTACACCAGTAACGCAGCTGGACGATTTGCCTCCAAATCCGAAGCGATGGACACCCTCTCAGTTATCGTCGTACCTCTCCACGGCTCTGCGTGTCAGGAGCGGCGAGACGCTGCAGCTGCCTACTGCTGTGGCCAGAGATATTGCAGGCTTTGTCCGGGATAGCAGGATATCTGGCAAGAGCTTCCTGAGACTCTGTGAAGAGGATTTAGAGCAGTATGTCGCAGACCACCTTTCGTCAGGAATTATAACTAAAAATCTCATCTAGATATGGGATCAACAAGCTCTGGCGTCAAGCCCTCCTCTCTGCCTCTCGGACCCTTCGCCAGAACGTCCTCAAAGGAAATATCTGGGGTTTCAGTCCTCCGCAGGAAAGTTCACCCAGCAATGACCCAGAAGACGAAGACAGCACACCGAACAACCACCCTCATCGCCGTCGTTCGCGCTCGCTGGCAGAATACGATTCCCCGGATCCCTTTGCACATGATGACCCCACAGGCGTCTCAGCGTCCCCCTCATCCTCTCCATTTTTACGCATGGCCCACCGCACCCTCTCAAATGCCGGCCGTGTCCGCGGTATGGTCGAGAATCTCAACTCGAAGACCCATCGCGAGCGCAGCGGTAGCGTCAGCAGCTCGTGCAGCAGCGCGTACACTGAAGACGAATCGCCTTCTTCCTCGTTCATGCCAACCCGTACGTACACCCCGCAACGGCCCCTCCCCACCCCTCCTGTGCCCCTTCCTCCGCTGAGCCACCCAGTCCCGCTCAAACCAAACACAGACCCGACCTTTTCGAAGGCACTGGCCAAGTCACCCGACGGAGAAGAGATGTCGATTGAAGACCTGTTGATGCAAGAGGGTGATGCAGGTGTGCATGCCTGGGAGACAGATATCCTCGCCGAGACTGTTAAGAGGCTCCCACCGACGCCGGGTACTGGCGCAGGCACGGCTGCACGCATACGAGGATCGAAGGGGAAGGGGAAGGAGAAGAGCATCGATCAGATTTTCTCGAAGGTCGACATTGGAGTTGAAACGGACGTCGATAAGCGTTCATTTGCTTCTGCGGCATCTTCGACCGACCTTCCTCTGCCCCTGCCTCTGTCCCCCGACGCGCAGACTCAGACGGAGGGTGGGCAGAAGGAGGAGGATGCCGAAGTGAGGGATCTCATGGCGACGATATCGACGACGAGATCCTCCTTGGTGGGCCTCGAGGAAAGGATGGGGGCTATCGAGCAGTGGATGGGAGAGTACGAAGGGAGGGAGAAGGAGCGCGAGCGCGAGCTGCAACACGCTCGCGAGCAGGCGAACCTGGCAAAACAGGAGAAGGAGAGGGTGGAGAGGCAGGTGGAGGATGAGACAAAACGGAGAGCGGACGCCGAGAAGAACGAGGCGCTGAGATTGCGCAGTCTCAGCACGTTCGGTGCCCTCTGGGCGCGTTTAGCGAGTCTCAGCGGAAATGGAGGAATTCTGCAAGATCTATTCGGGGTCGACACTCCACCTGCTGCGAACTCGTCTACGCCATCTAATTCTGTTCCTTCATCGTCAACAGATGCCACCGCTATCGGCCCAAGCCGCGCATCCCAGAATCGCGCCCCCTCTCGCAACTTTCACGCGCAGCTGCAGAATCTTCAGAAGCTGCTCAGTCCACAGACACTCAAGTCACTACCGGCGTACGTTCTGTTGGTGAGCCTGGGCATGTGCGTGGTCGTGGTACGGGTTGTTGGGAGGAGTGTGTTGCGGAGGAGGTCGAGATGAGATAGTGGCGAACGATGTCTCTCGCCGGTCGAAGGAACGAATGCTGTAGTGGCCCACACAAATCATCACAGCTGAGACTCCATGCTTGCCAACCTCACTTCAGATATCGGTTCTTCGTCGGGGATCCTGACTCCGACTTCTACGTCGCTTCGTCGCAAATTCATCCCGCGTCCGACATACGGAGGGCAAACTCCATTCTCATCGGAACATCTATCACCTCACCACGACATTTCAATAATCACGACAATTTACGCTCATACGCTCCGACACGCACCGCTTCTCGCACTCCTCACTCTCTGCAATCCTCCCCAATATGCGGCTCCCTTCTGAGCCTTCTCATTCATCTTTCAATTGCGGTTCGGACGGCAATCGCCATGCTATGCTATGCAGCTGATATTGCATAAGCTATCGACGAATCATTCACGAAATCCATCTGCCCGAGGAAGGACGTTGTTTATATTGTACGATCTACGCTACTCGACTCTTATCTTGTTTATGCTATGCTGCCAAGCTTTGACGCGTCTGGGTTTCTCTGCTCATCTTTACCTACCTAACATACATGCTTTGAGTTCATATACAGTACGTTACACTCACCCTAGCTTATATTCTCCCTTCCACGCTGTTTCTACTTACGATGATGACGACACTAACGACCCCGGATGTCTTCGCTAACACGAATATGATAAATTAGTTCTATCACCCCATCTCATGGACTGCGTTAGAGGCTGCTTGTTGCTCTTGGAGTCTTTGGGCTGGAAGTTCAGGTACTTCCTCAAGTACTCGTCCTCAAAGTTCGACAGACTTCGCCCGCTCGCCGCCGCCCTACTCACTGTCAGTGGCTAAGAATTATTTTATTCTGGTACGTGGAAGGCAAACAGTCCTGGCCATACATGTCCTTAGACAAAGGAAGCAACAGGTGTTGGTTATGATAATACATGACTTGGAGTCGGTCCAAAACATAGCATCCTGAGTCTTGCGACTCTTTGTCAGGACTGGGAACTTCAACGCCAGCCTCCCCAGTCATCAGTCTTTCAGATTTCTCCAGCGTGCGTGTCCGTTATCACCACCTCACCCCTCCTTAACGACCTCCCGAACAGCCTCCGCAAAAATCCGGCATCCATCCTCCAGCTCCTTCTTGCTGATATTCAGCGGCGGGATGAACCGCACGACCTCATACACACTCGTCGTCAAGATCAACATCCCCTTCTCCACACACCGCTTCGCCACACGGCTAGCCAGACTTTTCGGGACGCCATCCGTCTTGCTGTCCTTCAACGCGAGATCGTACTTCCCCACGGGTCCAGCGGGAGAGGCAAACTCGACGGCGACCATGAGTCCTTTGCCGCGGACGTCTAGGATGATGGAGGAGAGCGAGGGGTCATCCTGGAGTGCTCGGAGAGAGGAGAATAGTTCGGAAGACCTGGAAGGAAAGAGATTGTGAGCGGGGGTCAGGCGTGGGTGACTGGATAACGTACCGTGCCTGAACATTGTCCAGGATCTTTTCCTCCTTCATCGCATCGGCAACAGCCACGGCCGCTGCGCAGGATACGGCGTTACCAGCGTATGTGCCGCCCTTGAGTGTACATCAGTCACCACTACAACGTACGAAGAAAGACAAGCGTACGAAAGAGCCAGGCTTGAGGTTATCAGAAAGCTCCTTCCGCGTAACGACACCACTCAGAGGGAACCCATTCGCCAGACCCTACAGCGCGGAAACCATCAGTCGCCTCCACTTCACAGTTCATCCCGGGACACACCTTAGCGATGACCAAGATATCCGGTCGGACGCCACTATCGTCGATCGCAAACCAGCTCCCCGTGCGTCCAAATCCACTCTGCACTTCATCCGCGATGAGCATTATACCATGTCTGTCGCATATCTCCCTCAGGCCCTCCAAGAATGCCTTGGTCGCGGGGATGTACCCGCCCTCTCCGAGAACGGGCTCGATGATGATCGCGGCGGTGTCCGCGGGCGCGGTTTGCTGCTTTAGGAGCAGCTCGAGCGCACCGAGGGATGCGGTAGAGAGCGTTTCCGGGGAGACGGATGCGGGGAAGGAGTGCTGGTGCCAGTACGGGAAGGGGATGGGGAAGGCGCCGGGCTGTATGTGTTGTGTTAGTCGAAGAATAGAGGGGGGATGTGAGGGAAGATGAACTTACCATTAGAGGGAGAACGCCTTCAGAGTAGATCGTTTTGCTCTTTGTGACGGCCATAGCACCAAAAGTTCTTCCGTGGTAAGCACCTAGGAAGGAGATCAGTGGAGTTCATATAAAGCCAAAGACCGCGGACTCACCTTGCATGCAAATGAAGTTCTGCCTTCCCGTGAACAGTCTTGCCATCTTCAGGGCAGCTTCGACTGCCTCTGAACCCGAGTTCCAGAAGAAGAATGAATCCAAAGACGGGTGGGGCATGATAGGAATGAGCTTCTCGATAAGTTGCAGGTAGGGCTCGTGAAATGCGATGCTGCACTATATGATGCTTCAATATGGGCGTCTCTGAAGAGGTGAATGAGGCATACCTGAGCATGCACAATGTTCATGCACTGATCAGCAGCAGCCTGGCTGACTTTCGGATGGCAGTGTCCTGATACAACCCATCGCTGTCAGAACGATATCTGCGAGTGCACACAGCAGATACTCACCGAGGTTGGTAACGCCAATGCCAGAAGTAAAGTCCAACATCCGTCTACCATCCTTGAAATCGACATAAGACCCGCTTCCCTTCGTCATAACACCCTCTGTGATCCTCCCAAGGCCCTTGATTACATGGTGGCTGCCGAATTCTTGAGGTGACTCTGCCAACGTTGCCAGACCTCGTCTCCCCAGCTGGGCAGCCCTCTGGCTGGCGTGTAGACTTCCGTTAAGCACTGCAAAGACGACAACATTTCAGAGATTAGACTGGCTGAAGAACAGAAGCGAATGTCTCATACCTCGAGCCTGTGTGCCGTTGATGGATCGCGAATATGTTACTATTCCTCTGTGTAGAGCAGGCATTTCCCTGGATGATTCAGAGGTGAACTGCTGATTCTCCTCCTAGTCTGGTCGAGATCCGAGAAGCGTTGAAGGAGAAGGGCTAAACTGGAGTAGCGGCATTCCGTGAGAGTGGGGCAAGGATTTACGTATTTCCTCTGGATCAGGTTCTGGACTGCCACCTTAGGCGCCTAGGTTAGATATGGAGTATGAGATTGGGCGAGCGTGAGTTGAAACTTGAGCTTGAGGACGAGTACTTGAGGAAGTACCGCGTCTCAGATC
>CEMG01181991.1:163-13945 GCA_001179705.1 Baeospora myosura | reverse complement strand
GGCGAAGCTGTAGGAGATCTAGGTTGAGTGAAATGGATGGATGGTCAGTGTAGGTATATGTGTACATATAGCAATCAATAGCTCTGAGGAGTTCAACAGTAGGAGGCTTAGCGCTTAATGTTCACCTCCGAGTCGGCTCCGACTCGGACTCCCAGAGCAAGTCCAAGCCAATTCGGATCCTTTTCTTCTGGATAGGGGCCATTCCCCCATATCATTGACATCACTCGCCTAAAGACCTGCTGGTTCGATTCAAACAGTGGTCTGCTTCTCAAACTCATCAGCTTTTGGAACTGAGTGATGCCCCCACTCACTGAGCGGCAGACAGACGATCTGTATGACAGTCTTCTCATAAATGTCAGAGCTCCTCACCATGACTTATGAATCCTTCGCAGCAACAAGTCAATCCTCGAATATCTGCACTCGCAAAACCTGACGGAAGCCTTCAACGCCCTTCGAGCTGAAACTAAGATCGACTACACCCCCGACACGTCGTCCAAATTCGCAGGACTTCTGGAGAAGAAATGGGTCAGTGTGATACGCTTGCAGAAGAAGGTGCGCGACGCCACATTGTGCATCCTTGCTACTCGACTAACCGCTGTGGTCAGATCCTAGATCTAGAGAATCGGAATACAGCACTGCAAGAGGAGCTGAAAAACTCGTCCGATAGACGCACTGTTACACAGATTACTGATTGGACACCTCGGGCGCCCGCTCTGCACACATTGACCGGGCATCAAGGAGACGTCAACGGAGTCGCTTTTCATCCACTTTTCAACCTTCTGGCCTCTGCAGGCAAGGATACCACCGTGAAGATCTGGGACTGGGAATCCGGAACGTTCGAAAGGACACTGAAGGGCCATACTCGGGAGGTATGGGACGTGGATTTCAGTTCGAACGGGCAATGGCTTGGTGAGTCTATTGGTCCACGCGACGCGTTCTGCATCTCAATCTCTCTGGCTCTCTCGGTTCAGCGTCGGCGTCATCAGATTTGACCATCAGGCTGTGGGATACCTCAGAGTGGGACAGCCCAGGCTATAGCCCCAAAACCCTCCGAGGGCACGAACACGCCGTCGAAAGTGCCCGCTTCCTTCCTGGCGGCGAGTTCATCATTAGCGCGAGCCGCGACACGACTATCAAGATGTGGGAGGTGGCTACTACGTAGGTGTGCTACATCTGTTCTTCCGAAGGACATACGTCTCAGCCATTCTTTCAGTTTCTGTGTTAGGACTTTCAAAGGGCACGCTGAAAAAAGTTATGTGATGACTGCTGTACCTTCAGGCGATGGCCTTCTGATGGCTAGCGGTTCCAACGACCATGTGCGGTTCGAATTTCTTGTTTCGCAGCCCAGACCTCTAACGCAGCGCGAAACAGAACTCGTTGATTTGGGATATGAAAACTGGCGCCGTCAAGCAGGAACTAAGAGGACATTCCATGGCTGTAGAAGTTGTTGCTTTTGCGCCTGTAGCAGCGTATCCGTTGATATGCGAGTTGGCAGGCATATCTGTGCGTCTTGTCCCGTCGGATATGTACCGCCTATGTTGAACCTTCTCGTAGATTATTCCGACCACCAGCGGTGCATTCCTCGCGACAGGGGCTAGGGATAAGCTAGTAAAACTGTGGGATACGCAAACAGGCCAGGAAATTCGGACCTTCGTGTGTTGTCCCTTCTATCAGACCGTTTGACTGAGCTCATCTTTTGCTGCCACAGAGCGGTCATGGCAGTTGGGTCCATGGCTTGACCTTCCACCCGGGCGGAAAATACTTACTATCGGCGGCCGACGACAAAACCATCCGCGTGTGGGATTTGTCTTCGGGAAGATGCATGCGGACCGTCGAAGCACATTCGCATTTCGTGACTTCGATGGCTTGGGGACCGCCTGTTGCTCGAGCGTCTGGCGACAAGAGTAATACGGGGGTGGAAGAGCCGGACAGAGTCAACGTGGTAGCGACCTGCAGTGTGGATCAAACCATTCGGGTGTGGACGCCATAGCTTTCTCGTTGGGTGTTTCCTGAGGTTTCCGTGTTGTCGCGTTGCTGTACTCTCTAGATGCATTGTCATGTAACTTGTACATCCAGTATCATATACCAGCTGTAAATTCTAATGCATACCTTGAAGATCTTGTCCAGCCTCTGACGAGCCTTGTCCTGTTGAAATACATGCAGTATGAAATTCTCTGGGGCTTTCAAGTTGGAGTGAGACTTTGGCCGCCTCAACCGCCTCAAATCGTCACGTTCACGCGTCGCGTAACGTTGAGTGACACGCCGTAGCCGATTGTTCTCGCCCTATCACCCTCAATTCTGAATTTGAACTCAATTTCCTCCCCTGTATATGCAGGCCGTCGGACGGCTGCCAGTTGACTAGGATGTATATCAAAACCCTGACCATACAAGGGTTCAAGTCATGTAAGACTTGCCAGTCTCACCCTCGTCCATTTCTCATCCTTTCCATTACAGACCGCGACCAAACCCAGATTGAACCGTTTTCACCAAGACATAACGTTGTTGTTGGGAGGAATGGCTCGGGAAAGAGTAATTTCTTCGCAGGTGAGTTTGTTTTTGACAGGATTCGTTTGTTGAGCTCACTCCGCGGTTCTGCAGCAATCCGGTTCGTGCTCAGCGATGCGTACACGTCCATGACGCGCGAAGAACGCCAGGCACTCTTGCATGAAGGTGTATCAACCACGACCACTCTTTCAGCTTACGGTCAGTTTGTCTTGGAATGAAAAGACCGCGTGTACCGCACACTGACTCTTACGACTCTCCTCCTTTTAGTCGAAATCGTTTTTGACAACTCTGATAATCGATTCCCAACCGGTCATGATGAGGTTATCCTACGCCGCACCATTGGAATGAAGAAGGATGAGTACAGCTTGGACAAGAAGACGTCCAACAAGGCAGATGTCATGAATCTTCTTGAAAGCGCCGGGTTCAGCAAAAGTAACCCGTATTACATCGTACCACAGGGCCGAGTGAGTCCCACTTTCAATTGTAACCACTCTATCGTGAAACTTGACTCTGAAGTGTGTCCATTCCTTCAGATCACTGCGTTGACAAATGCAAAAGACCACGAACGTTTAGCGCTCCTCAAAGAAGTTGCTGGGACAAAGGTCTATGAGCAGCGCCGTGCCGAATCACTCAAGATCATGGCCGACACAGATGCGAAACGCGAGAAGATCAACGAACTCCTTGAGTACATCGAGTCCCGCTTGGGCGAATTGGAAGAAGAGAAGAAGGAGTTGAAGGACTTCCAGGACAAGGACAAGGAACGCAGGTGTCTTGAGTACGCAATGCATCAGCGCGAGGTGGAGGAAGTCAGCGCGGCATTGGAGGAGATTGAAGACGAGAGAGGGAGGGAGGTGCATGGGGCCAACCAGAGAAGGGAAATGTTCAACAAGCGAGAGAAAGAAATTCAGGTGAGCACCATATACATTCCACGGACACCGGCTAACGGCTATCTATGACCTGTGCAGATCTTAGAGAAATCAATCTCAGAAGCGAAACATAACCTGGAAGCGCTGACTTCTGCACGCCGTGACGCGCAGACTGATCTGACGTCCTCCATCCGCGCTCGTACCGAACTCGAGATGCTCATTGCTGACATTCGTTCCGGAGCCGAACGTACAGGGGACCAACGCACCTCCCTCCAGTCTGAATTACAGCGTCTTCAAGAGCAGATCACACGGAAGGAACGCGACCTAGCAACTGTTCTACCGGAATGGGAAGCATCCCGCTCTTCGGAATCCACAGAAAAACGCCGCCTAGATGAAGCCTCTGCAAGGCTCTCAGCGCTTTTCGCGAAGCAGGGTCGCGTGTCAAAGTTTCGTACCAAAGCTGAGCGAGACACGTTTCTGAAGCAGGAGATCAAGTCGATGGAGGCGTACAAAACGTCTCAATCTACAACTCTGGAAAACACGCGCTCGGAGCTTGAGGTTACGCGCCGCTCGTTAACCGAAGTCGAAGCACATATTACTTCAGCGCACGAGAAAATCGAGGATGGAAGGAGGACAGCTGCGGAGTTGAGTGCAGAGGTGGTATTGAAGAAGGGCGAGCAGGCGGAGCTGGTCGAGCGGAGAAAGGAGATGTGGAGAGAGGACTCGAAAGTAGACGGGTTGATGAGTCGAGCAGCAGAGGAGTTGGGGAAGGCGGAGAGGGTCCTGGCCGGGATGATGGATAAGGTACGTGTGCTTTTCCAGCGAAAACTGGTAGACACTGACTCTGCTGTGAATGGGTCTTGCCATAAAGGATACGGGTATGGGTTTGAGGGCGGTGGACAAAATCGTGGAACGGTATGGTCTCCAAGGCGTCTATGGCCCCCTCTACAGGCTCTTCGAAGTTGAGGATCAAAGATACAACACGGCGGTTGAGTTGACTGCTGGGAACAGGTACGCTCGCCCTTCCTTTTATCGTGGACTTGACATACTTAGCAGCCCCTTCTTAGTCTATTCCATGTAGTTGTCGACACCGACGAGACCGCCTCCAAGGTTCTCGACGTGATGCTCAAGGAGAAGACAGGCCGCGTCACATTCATGCCACTCAACCGTCTCAAACCCAAGAATCCCCCAACACCAAATGACAAGGACGCCGAACCGCTCATGGACCAACTCAAGTACTCTGATATGCACGTTAAGGCCTTTCAACAAGTCTTCGGCAAGACATGCGTATGTCGTAACCTCACAATCGCCGCGGCGTACGTCAAGAGCCACGGAATCAACACCATCACGCTCGACGGAGACAAAGTTGACCGCAAAGGCTCACTGACGGGCGGTTACCATGATGTGCGCCGCTCGCGGATCGACGCGATCAAGAATGTCACGTCGTGGCGGGGTAAGTTTGAGGAAGAGAGCCAGAAGTCCCGCGCGACGAAGGCGGGGATTGTCGAGCTGGACCAGCGCAACTCGAAGATCGCGGGAGAGATTGCAGTGCTGATGGGGAGGCTGACTCAGATTAGCGAAGGCCGAGAGCGTTTGAGGCAGGAGGGCGCAGCGAACACGAAGGAGAAGGAGAGGTTGGCGGAGCGCGCAGCAAAATTGGAGCGGGACATTGAGGAGCTCGAAACGGAACTGAACGGGTTCGGCGCGAAGCTTGCTGGGTATCAGAGTGAATTGAGGAGTCCGATGAGTGCTGGATTGACAGATGAGGAAGAGGGCCTCATCGAAAGCCTCGGAAAGGAAGTTGAGAGGAGGCAGAGAGCCGTCGCGGAGTTGGCTAAAAGTAAGACCACGGTGAGTGTCTCCTTATGCAGTCAGATGCTGCATTCTCATATGTTTTGCAGCTGGAGAGCAAAAAGAACGGCATAGAAATCGAGCTCAACGAGAGTCTGCGTCGGCGCCACGATGAGCTACGCTTGAAGCTGGATTCACTTGCCGACGATGAGACGGGGGAATCGTCTTCGGTCGATGATCTGACAGCACGAACACGAGAGCTTCAAACATTAAACAACGCTATTCAGGCATTAACGAAGAAGACTCAGGGTAGGTGCAATATCCTATATTCCCAGATTAGTGCTCACCCCTTTTGTAGACATGGAGAAGGAGAGCGACCAGTTGACCACTGAGATTCAGAATGAGCAGAAAGCCTTGGAAAAGGTTCAGATTCAGCAATCTGAAGACAGCAAGGGCATGTCCAGGCAGCAAAAGACTACTGAGCGATATCTCGCGAAACGTCAAATGTTGTTGAACCGCAAAGACGAAGTCAACGGGAACATTCGTGATCTTGGTGTCCTGCCTGAAGAGGCTTTCGAGAAGTACACTAATGAAAAACTGGATCGCGTGCGTATATACTTTTTTTCAGCTGGATCATATGCTCATGTCGTTTTCTATTCTACAGCTCATGAAGAAGCTGCACATTGTTCAAGAAGGGTTGAAAAAATTCGCACACGTCAACAAGAAGGCCTTTGAGCAGTACAACAACTTTACAAAGCAAAGAGATCAGCTCCTTCAGCGACGAGAGGATCTTGACAAGTCAGCACAGTCGATTGAGGAGTTGGTAGAGGTTCTAGACCAGCGCAAGGACGAAGCCATCGAGAGAACATTTAAGCAAGTGGCGAGTAACTTCGAGGAGGTCTTCGAGAAACTGGTGCCTGCAGGGCGTGGGCGACTCATCATCCAGCGTCGTATTGATCAAGATGAGGTCGACGAAGAAGCCGAGGAAACCCAGCAGAGCACTATCGACAACTATACAGGTGTCTCAATCAAGGTAGATGCATTTCGTTTGTTCTAGCCTCATTTTACCTGACCACTCTTTTTCTGTCTCCAGGTATCCTTCAATTCGAAAATCGATGAAGGTTTGCGGATACAGCAATTGTCAGGCGGGCAAAAGTCGCTGGTGGCGCTGGCTACAGGTATGACAGTCCAATTGCGACTAGAAGCAAACAGGACCCTCATTGCTATCTAGTCTTTGCTATTCAGAAATGTGATCCCGCGCCGTTCTATCTTTTCGATGAGGTTAGTCGGCAACACAATCTATGGCACCCTTGCTCACCGGGGCCTTACATTTATAGATCGACGCCAACCTGGACGCGCAATACCGAACAGCCGTCGCTTGTAAGTTCCATTGGTCCCCCTTAATAGGTCGAGTCATTGACTATACTACCCAAGCCATGATTCAATCTCTCGCGTCTACTGGCCAGTTCATTACGACCACCTTCCGACCCGAAATGCTGGTGACGGCTGATAAATTCTACGGAGTACTGTTCAACAACCAGAAAGTCTCTTCCATCAGAGCTATCAAGCGTGAAGAGGCTATGGAGTTCGTTGATCAGGTTCGTTACTACCTCCCCGTCTGTTCCTTCATCCGCTGACTGGAACTTATTTCTATACTCTAGGAGGCGCAGGCGCAATAGAGTTCTATATATTGCCCGCATCCTTGTTATTGAATGCTACATGTTTTCCCGATTGCTCTGCTTGTAATTTATTATCACCTCACTTCAGCTTCTGGGCTATGCCATGTATACCGTATGTTATCTTACCGTGTACGCTTTTCACCTTGTAATTCTTATTTTTCTAATGCTAAGTATGAGAGAATTCGCATGATCTGATTGCTGTCTCCGCAACAACTAATTATCAAGGAGCCTGGAGTAACCAGCCAACGTATACAGTGATAGGCATTTTGGCAGGTGGGATTATGAATATGAAACCGATAATGTGGGACTCAACTCAGTTCGAGAATGATGGGTGGAGCGCAAATCCGACGTGACTGTAGTATGGGAATGGCACCCCTTGAAGTATTGACCTAGCGTATAGCTCTCACTGTATACTAGCGCAACAGCCTCGTCGGTGCTGGCCTGGACTGCCAGCATCAAGGGGGATTGAATGCAGTTGACCCCTGACGGAACCTGATCGAGCGGCCGGGGACGGGTTGCCGATCAAGAGCCGGGGCCGGGCGTCTCATGTATGCTACGGATGTCATTAGCTTCGACTGCTGTCAGCCTTTCAGATATTCTTTTCAAGGATACGTACACAGCCTGCATGAACGACACTTGTTACTCAATATGAAGGTCGGCCTGTATTTTCCTGCGTTTTAATTCAATCGCTTCTTCGATTTGCAGACTTTGCAAAGGTACCAGCCTAGCGGAAGCGCTAGCTGGGCCTTGAAGCTGACGTCCCATCGAGTGCCTATCGGTATTCTTCAATCCAGGTCTGGGATGGTCCATTGAGTTATGGCATTAAAGACTCGATCCGTGAACTCCGGCGCCGTCTCGTCTGTGATGTTGGCCTCTCACAGACGCCGTTCAGCCTGAGCGCTCCCGTAACGTGGAAGATCTAGTAAAGATCTAGTAGTAGTAACAGGTCAGTTTGATGTTTACAAGCCTTGAGGTATATCAAAGCTGACGAGATATTGATCGCTCTGCTTACGATCCAGCATTGACCTGAATGGACGAATATATAAACACTGTTATTCCCTTCTCATCGCTTCCCACTACTCTCCATGTTTGCTTTATCATCTGCGAAGAACTTGGTTGACTCGAGACCAACTACGTCGAGGGTTCGGTCCCACAAAGGGAATGCGCCGACGCTCCCCCAGACCAAGTACTGTCCACTGTGTCCTGCCAAGTTCACGAGGACTACTCATCTGAATAGGCATCTCCGTTCGCGTATGCATTTTCTACTCGAGCTCGTGTTCTATCACGACACCTGACTCTGTTCTGACTATCCAATGCAGACACCAACGAGAGGCTATACCACTGCAATGTAAATCCTTGTCTACCGTCTTGTTACTCGACCTAGCTCATCTCCTATCCTAGATGTGCAGTGCAGAGTTCACAAGGAGCGATTTACTGACTCGTCACAAGCGGACGTGTGGCGACCCGTACGTGCTCTCGCGAAGTAAACATATCTCTATCTGACTTGAGCCTAGTCTTCACACCAACAAGTCGAGGCAGAAGTCTTGTCAGGTGGGCTGTGAGAGACATACAAGCGAGTATCTCTACTGACTGGACGTAGGCCTGCGCAGAATCTAAAATCAAATGCAATCTTCAACAACCTTGTTCAAAATGTTTGTCGCGTGGGCGGGAATGCGTTTTCATCAATGACCCTCAAGTATCGCGGACCAAAAAATATGGTCGCACAGGTCCAAGCGCTGTCAAAAATACTCCGTCCGAGACCGAAGGAGATTCATCTCCAGGGCCCTGCGATTTCGAGTCGCCGACTACTTCAGTCGCCGAAGTGCACATTCATGCTGCCTATCCAAACACGGCAAACCGCTTTGGTTCCCCGGGCCCTCATCATTCGACATTATCTGTCGCCGATCAACCGGCCATGTCCCCTCCAGGTTTCGTGACGTTGGCGGACTCATCTCCGTCCTCGTCTAATTCGCCATGTCACTCCTCACCTCAATCAGACTTCGCGGAGACGCCACAAGACAGCATGTCAACATTTGACTCAGATACCCTTGCTTTCGATGCACATCTGAATCACCTCCTTCTGAACACCTCTTTCGACCCGTTTTTAGATCAATATCTGAACCCTGGGTCTTCGCAATCCTTCTATCATCACGACATTCCTTGGGCGGATATAGACGCGACCTATTCTTCCTCTACGACGTCAGATCATCCAACCTTCTCCCAATCCAGACTGTATTCGGATAGCCAACAATTCACCGCCGCTGCCGATTATCCGGCTACCTTGATACCAAGTTTAAAAGCGGTTTCTGTACCTGCGGCTTCCTTGATGCCTGTACAGGTCGCCTCGGTCCAACCCAACCACGCCGAAGGAGAGCACTATCGTAAGTCTTCTCTACCTTGGCCTTCTCGTCATTCCGAATTAAGCTGACTTGGCATCTGAAACCTTAGTCTATCTGTTCTTCTCTGCGTTTTCTGCGCAGATACCTCTTTTGCATCGACCGACGTGGACGTCAGAAGACAAACCACCTATATTGATTCGTGCTATGCAAGCGTGTGGGGCACTCTTTGTGAAAACGCGCACTGCTACGAATTTCATCACCGAAACTTTAGCAATAACAAGGGACATCTTACTACAAGACTTCGTGAGTAAATTGATTCTCGTAATTCTCAATCGCACACCGTAAATCATGGCTGAGTTGCTATCGAAAACTCTCACTCCAGGCTCGGAATACCGCGGACCTTGCCAATCAGCACTACTTAATCCTTGCCGTTGTACTGTTGCAGACAATCGGGCTATTTCACCAGAAATCAGATCAGAGGGTATCATCCAACGTGTACCACGGGATGCTTGTCACCGTCAGTGTTTTGAATGCAGAGTACTAGGACGAAACTGTGCTCACCACATTTTTTTTAGATGATCCGTAGAGCCGGGATCATCAACCGCATCGGTTCTTGGGCTTATGATTCTCCCGAGCCAGGTAATAGCTCCTCTTTGGACGCAACATGGCGGCAATGGGCGCATTACGAGACTACAAAACGGTATGTTTGTGTACTTGCTACGCAGCGCTTCTCCTTTTTTGATCCACTATCTCCAAGGGCATTGCTGTTGTCATATCTCCATGACTGCTGTCATTGCATGTACTTTTCTCTTCTGCCATCTTTCCGGCCGGCCGAGCTCAACATCTGTCTACCCTGTGACGACGATTTGTTCAATGCTTCTAGCGCCCAGGAGTGGTATGAGATGATACAGTCCCCGTCGCCGTATGGTACAGGAGAAGCTCGCATAACGGGGGTCAGCATGCAGCAGGCCTTGTCCGCCATGGACGAAAAACGAATGATTACGACTCCGCTCCTCCTAAATCCATTCGCCCATTTTATACTCATCCACACCATCCTACGGAACCTATATGCTCCTCGGGCCGAGTATGCATCTCATGACGATGCCCTTTCCCATTGTCCGTCTGGGTTTTACAAAGGGGATGGTACGGATATGAACGGTGGGAGTGAGAAGAAGACGGATCCATTTGCGACTCAGTATGCTCTGCACAACTGGTTGCAGATGTGGATGAATGGGCCAGAGTCAACGCGCTTACAGAAAAGCACGGACGAGCCATCTTTCATCTGTAATCCGTTACCATTCTACTGGCTCGCACAGGTGTCGCTTTTGGCGATTCAGGAAAGTGGGTCCTTCAAGTCGGCGGTCCCTGATTCAGAATTTCGTTTCCGCCTCATGAAGGAGTGGCTGGACAGGATACGGTCTTTCCTTCATAGTGGGGAGAAGATACCGTCTCGTCTATGGGAGGAGCTTATGTCTATACGCCTTCAGATTTTTCAAGTCAGAGCACCGGGAGATAAGTCTGATGTTGTAGACGGTCTGCTTGCGTTTTTCCCGGAACACTAGAATCTCCGCGACTTTGCTGGCCTCTATAACATCCTTGTATTTATATTTACCTGGGTACAGACACATGAAAGTGTATTACATTCGTTAGTATCAGACAAGGTTTTATCTTCTCTTCTCAATTTCGTCGTTATCTGTCCCCTCATCCGCATTTGCACGCAGGCGAATAAGTATCCCGGCGCATCGATGGGAAAATTAGTCTGGATTCTGCATATCGAGTTTGCCAAGATCTAGCTTCGCAAAGACGAAAGCAGCGTAAAATTAAAAGTAGGATACATGCAAAACCCGATGCTGACATTGAATGGCAAAGGGATCATGAGGAATGACACCTACCGCGGCGAGATCTGAAGACGCCGTCGATCTAGTTCTGGACAGCGTTGAAACGGCCGCGTGTTGTATGAACAGCGATGCTCTTCCTCCTCATTCCCACCCATCGAACAAAGATATTTAGTAAGCGCTCATATTATTAGATAGATCCCTCTCTATATATCCAGCAATCACTTTCTCCGGATGAAAGTAACAGGTACATCTTTGACACCAAGTGTCAGCACTAACGATGCATCCAACACCCTGTTGCGCCAGGCCTCTTTAGTCTCTCCAGCGCGAAGGAGAGGCTTGATCTCCCACTCGCGGAGTAGCATTGTCAAGAAGCAAACGGCCTCAGTGGTCGCAAATTTACGCCCTATGCAAGCTCGAGGACCTTGCGACAAAAGAAAATTAGTAACCAGTGTCTCGAGGAGATGAAGCCCGCAGTGTGGGAACGTACCGACACTGAATGCAGTGTATGTTTCCGAGTCACTAGACGAAAGACCGTACCAACGGGAAGGTTTAAACTTCTCTGGCTCGTCGAAATACCTTGGGTTATATTCTATCCGAAAAGAATGAGACACTTGTGGTTTTTACATTCATGAATTGGGGTGCACTTACGGACACCGACCATGTCGACGAGGACCTATAGAAATAATTCCTTTAAGTTAACATGATCGCGGCAAGCCCTGATATTCATACTGTTAGTCCTTTCGGAATGGGCATCGGTGTAGTTCCCTCCTGCCCAGGAGGATTTGGGATGTTGAGGATGGTGTCTTCGCTAGCCTCCCGAATCATCATATGTCCAGCAGCTGTACATTTCAATCAGCAAGATGGAAAGGTGTACAAGAGATCCATAGCACGCACGGAACATCCGCAACGCTTCGTAGAATACGGCTAGGACTTTGTCGAGCTTGCCGTAATCATCATACGTCTGTGGCCAATACTTTGAGATCCTCAGAGCATACGGAAAAGGAATACGCAACATACCGGATCCCGGTCGCGACCCACAACAGAGATAATCTGCTCCAAGACCTCAGCTTGTATGTCGTCATAAACAGAGAGGAATCCGAGGGTGGCGGCAAGACTGTGGGCGGTAGTTTCTAGAAAGATACCAAATATGCAAGAACTAGTCAAACACACGTTGCAAGAGATTGTGAAAGGCAATGGATACTTACCATGACCGGCAAAGAGCATGATATACACATTCCCGATCTATACAGTAGCTTGAGATGCAGCTTGTAAAGTGGTGTGAGATAGACAGGACTTACGAGTTCCTGATCGTCGAGCTGGAATTTCCCGGATTCGTCCTCGCTAGCTTTGACCAGAAGAGTAAAGGCATTATTCTTGGCAATGTCGTCCTTATCATCTGTCTGTTCGTGTATCTCAGACTTTCTGTCCGCGACTTGCTCACGCATGAACGAGGAAAGTTGCTCGTGCGCTGCCTTTGCCTCTCGTATACTAAGAAGAAGAAGACACGAGAGTTAGTCAGAGCACAGGCTTCCTCTGATATCACAATTACTGTTTAAATGGTAGCCTCTGTACCCATTTAGGTCCAAAGGTCATGAGCATGTGGGTGTCGGCGACGATTCGAAGAGATTCCTGCACAGACATGCTTCCATCGGGCGCTTGGGGCGGCTCCGACCTGGGCAGCTTCAGCGATCCCATTCGTTCCATTGGTGATTGTGAGCCATACCAGTTGAATGAAAAGCCGAATCCACACTTTCCGATTACGAGAAGGGCGAGCTACATGTCATGGATAATCAGACAAAGGAGCGAACATGGCAGAAATGGGGGAAAGCACACCTTGAAAGTCAGAGTTTGAATCGCTGGGACCTGGACCACATCCTTGCTCGTCCAGTTTTCCCCAGAGGACATTTCGCGATACGTTTTCAAGGTTTGAGACCAGACTAACTCGTACCTACCTAATGATAAGAAGGCTGGATCCATGATCGGAAATGTACTTACAGTTTTCCCGAGAATGCAGGTCCCATAATCCGCCTATGTTTGCGCCACATCTCGCCATCCGAGGCCACAAGGTTCATTCCCCACAAGCTGGGAGAGAGAAAAATGTTAACGAGAATGCATGGCAGTCGCAAATTGACGAAGAAGTGATCCTACAGCAGTGCCTGACTTGCAGACTCCGGTTTGATGAAGTTTGTCTTATGACTTCCGATAGCGACCTGCCTAGCGACATCAATGTTGGATGTGTAGATAATTGGCTGTCCAGAGAGGAAGGGAATGATAGAGATATTTTCATTATTCTTGTATACTAGGAGACGAGAAAGTAAGTCATGGGTCCAGATAGGGGGCGGCAGATTATTACGCGTAGATCGTCGAATCCAGTGAATGTCAAGTCCGGCATTCCACCACGAAGTAGGTATCAAGGCTCCAGGGAGGGATATCGGGGAGAAAGGTGGGCGAATTCCAGGGAGGTAACTGACCAGCTGTGTGACATTCGTCAGCCGTCTCGTATTGAGTGGAACAAATCATAAAATCCAAACCCGAAGCCCATTGAGTACTGTGATGACCCTGGTGCCCAAATATATCGCTAGGATGGCGATACCAGCTGAGAGCAAGTTCAGCTCAGTATGGTAGCCAGAGGCATCGAGGTGCAAGGATCTCTGCCCAACCGAGATGCTCGTGGTTCTCAGAAGACCAAGAAGAGAATCGAGGACACCCATGATTTGCACCGTTCGTTGAGAACGTGGATATCGTCGTTGAAAGCCAAAGGGTG
>CEMG01181990.1:6590-22957 GCA_001179705.1 Baeospora myosura | reverse complement strand
GCTATGTATCAAAAGAGAAGAATATCCACGGGGATTCGAAGAAGACTATGTATACGCCCGCATCGAAGGGAGTGAGTACGGAACGAACTGACTCTGCTTTCATACAAATGAATTCAGAGAGTTTGTTGCAAGAGATGATTTGATCGTGGTCATGGTCGCGCCACCATTCGTACGACCAGCAGGAATGGCAGGCGGTTTCCTTCGCTTAGGAGGAGGAGGAGGGGGAGCGGTTCGTCGCTGATGTGATGCATGCCCAGCAGTTGGGCTGTTGACCGGTACTGGATGCAACGTGGAGGCGGACGAGGGCAAATTGTTTGTGCTCGACGCTGCGATGGTGCTCCGGTGATGATGGAGTCCAAGCTCACTGCTGGTGCCGGGAGTATGTGACTGATGCCGAGTAGCGAATGCACCCTCGACATACGCTGAATTTGCCGAGCCCTTGCGTCTTGGTGGTGCGACTGTAGGAGGGACAGCGTTGGCCACATAAGCGCCAGATAAGCTGAGAGAGCTAGCATTGCTGGGCCGCCGGGCCTTCTCTACAGAAGGATTTGACGGCCGTTGCTCGTGCGGGGTAGGAGGATTGTTGACAAACTCGAAGCTCTTACTGGATTTGAGAACCTTTGAGTTGTCGAGGTGTGTAGAGGCATTTACTGAACTGATGCCGAGCTGAGACCGAGCACCCGCTTTCTCGCTAGTGGGCGTTCCCAGCCGAGAGTCAGTGGGACTCAAATTATCAATCTTATCGGCCTTGCGCAGCTGCACACACCATCCCCCGTTCAAACAACGTTCAACAAGCCGCTTCGTGGTGGGGTTAATGTCTCTGATCCGGGCGTGGCTCGTAAGGGATTCGAGTGTGTAGACGATCTGAGTTCGTTTGTAGGGAACCTCGCGTAGCTGGGTCTTGGTCAGTAGAGGGTGTAGGACGCGAAGATATGTGTGGCGGAGCTGCGCCTGAATGAGAAACGACAAGAGCACATGGATTCGAGATACTCACCGATTCACTATCGTCGTCAAGGTCCACCAACTCCCGTAGGAATACGTCGACCAAGACGCATAAATCGTTCGTATAGAAGTATTCCGATGTCCCTTTGGTCGTGAACAGGAGATACAGGATTTTCAGGATGAGAAGCTGCATGCATAGATCCTCGGGTGTCCTTTCTGTGAGTTCGGTTAGATATATGTCTGTCACGCAACAAACGTTTGACATACGGGCGCGATTAAGCATGAAAATCATGTTTTCCCCGAAGGTCTTGCTTGAACCAATGCGCCGCATAAGGACCCGGAGGATTCGATTTTTCGACTCTGACGGTTGTTCGGTATGCTCAGAGCCATTCTCAGTGTTCAAAGAGGCTACCATGAACTGTTCATTGAGAGATACCTGGGAATAGGGGTAAATACGATGAATAGCGTGGCGTGGTTATTAACGCACAATCAGCTTGATGACCGAGTAGTTGAATGTCTCGTCGTGCATCCCTCTTGTCTGTTCAACGAGGTCAAATAGGCAATCGATGAATTGATCGTCAAATATTCCTGTGAGCATAACGATCAGGGATGTCAAGGAGAGAGCCATTTAAATACTGACGAAGATCGTGCATTGTCATTTTCTGGACTCTGGAAACTTCGTAGAGCAGTCTTACACTGAGACTTCTTAGCTTGGCCTCTATTGGAACTGAGGTATCCATCAATGATCCAGTGGAGGTTCCTGCGTTGCCAAAGTATGCGTCTTCGATGCCATGGTCAATGTCGACCCGGACATGGTCCATAAGAAGAGGCATGAGAGGCTGCCATCGTTTGTTGGAGCGAAAGAAATCGGAAAGACGACGACCGTAGCAGAGCAAAACGTGGTAGAAGACGAGCTGGGAGTGTGGGTTCGTGTTCTGCAAGCATGTGGCGTTTTGATTGGCGTGCAAATAAAATGGTAGCATAATGACGCACCGAATGAATGTCCTCGACCAGGAGCTCACACATTCTATGGGAATGAAACGCAAACAGGTCCGAGTCGAGCAGTAGATCACAAGCATGGTCAAACTGCAACGGGCTTTGCAGATATTGCTCTAGAGAAGTGTGAGGGCATACTCATAGCCTAACCATATCCACATACGTACCATGATAAGTAGCACATAGATCAAGGTATCGTTTGAGAGTGGAATCAAGCTGTTGAAGCGTTGGAGGTTCTCGACCTAGATTCAAGATGTCGTCCAGCTCTGCAGACTCCGCTTGAGACGGGATACAACAGCGAGGCAAATAGAAACGTACCCGACCAAAACTGCTGGGCATTTTCGACAAGATAAACGATTCCGAGAGGATCCTCCATGGCTATGGCAATGGCATTGAAGCGGACACGATCACGGTCAGAGGAACGAAGGCTAAAGCAGCTTAAACAAGCAGGACCAAACACTTCGGCTCCTCCCTAGCCTCTGATGTCATCAAGTCTCTCCTCACTGCCACTCCGGATCCAGTTGGCAGTGGCAGGCTAAGTATTGGTCACTGGAGCCGAATTGCAACCGCGACTCTCTCTGCATAGCAATTTTTCCTATCGATCTAAAGAGCCTGAAGCAGTGGCAGGTGTCGTTTAGGCTTTAGCCAATGTCACATTTGCTCCCGAAAAACTCAAGTGGAGCGCGAGAATCCACAGTCCCCCGACCGTGAGTGAGTGATGATTTTCAGGCGGTAGCGATAGCCGGGCTATCACTTCCAAATTTCAGCCCACTATACGTATATTAGAAGAAGCAATAGCAACCGACGTATGTTCTACACTGTTCTACTGTTCTACAGGTACTATCCTGGCCTATGATGGCCTGCGACTACAGATAAATTCTAACATTAACGACAAAACCATACCAAATATTGTCCCGATTCATCTAGCATTATATCAATTGACCCAAGCCTGTATTTCTGCGGGTGCGCACAAATATAATACGCGAGAGCAACATCCCTCCCGCGCCACACATTACCACGATCTAAGATGGACACCCAGTTTAGTATAGGCAGATTTCTCCAGCAACGATCGGAGAAGCATACCCCGCAAAAGGTGATGGGCCTCCACCAAAGATAAGAGCCACCCTGACGAAGCAAACATCCCTGTATAGGGCCTCCGAAAAGCATACACACTCCTGCTGCCGTAAACGCGACGCCAATCCGGGTACTGAGGTGATATACAGCATGATTAGAAATGTGAGAAGATTCCAGTGCACTGATACTCACCCTTGTTCGCCAAGGTCTTTACTGAATTGGGCAACAAGCGATGGTAGCAATGAAAAATCTTCAGTGGGCCATAATTGAGTTTCACAAAGGATGCCAGTCAACTTGAAGTCCACTTACATGCGCCACTGGTGGCTCCGTAAAGAAGGCCGTATACAACTACCCCAGCGAAGTTACTGATTCCAAACAGGGCAAACATAAGCACCGACGAAGCAGCTAAGCATGGTATCAATAGGTTGAATGGGCCCACACGATCCGCAAAAAAATTCGGAATAAGGCGACCCGCTACGCTGCCAGCATTCAGTATGGCGACCTAATAAATGAAATCGTGTAGTTAGAGACAAAAAGACAGCCATGATGATTTATTTACAGCATAAAAGGCGAGTGTTTGGTCAATCCCATGGTCCACTGCATACAGTTGCAGGTAGAAGTCTAGACGTATGGTTATGATATTAGCGGTACTTAGCTTGTAATTGAGATACGACCGTACATGGAAAGAACATCCCAAGGATGTTCAAGCAGGCGCTGTAAATCTCGGAGTCAATATACCGATAGTAGCAATAGATGTTTGAGGGGGCAACATACCCTCCGATTGCTACCATGAATGCACCGTCAGACAAAATGGTTCTCATATGCACCGAAAGAGACACCGTCGATCGTGCAGTTTTTGGAAGGGGTTGGGATAGAATTATCCAATTAGCAGCAATCAAGAGCATCCCACTTAATGCAGCGGTAGCGCGGACGCTGTTTGCGAAGGAAGTCACCTGTTGCAACTGATTCAACATGATTGGCCATACGATTCCTCCGAAGGATGCACCCTATGAATAGATTTTATCAGCAAGGCAAGGCATTTTCATGTAATGCGCCATTTACCGTCACGGCGATCCCGGTGGCGAAGGCTCTCCGCCGCTTGAAATAATGGACAATGATGCTGAGAGATGGGATGAAGAGGCAACATTGGCCAAGTCCTACGCCAACAGCCTGGGAAAGGAAAACCTCAAGGATGGCAGTGTCAGTAAGAGTCGGTCAACCAGAGAACAGGTATCACTTGATAATATTGTTCCCTGTGCGTCAGAGACAGCATGAACAGGGAGAAGACTTCCAAGACAGATCCGACGATGATCAGATGGTGACTGGCAGAATTTGACACATATGAGAAAGCGAGGACAGGAATTGAAAGAAAGAATGCACTCACAAATAACCGGAATCGAAGGCTTGCCCCACGAACAGCCCAGGACCATACTGCATAAATATCTGGAAGCCACCGATCCAGCTGAAGATAGGATCAAATTCAGCCCCAGTCACGAAGGCGCCAAAAGCACGACAACGTTTATTACCTTATGTCAGATGGAGTCTTGTTCGACAAGAAATCACGAGTGTAGAAGTCCTCGTACACGCCAAAGGCGCTGATAGACCTAGAGTGGGGTCAGCTTGCAGCTATACTCCACAAAGTATCCTCTACAAACCCTAAGGTACAAAACTGAAGCATCCAACTGGCCACAGTGCAGGAGTTCAGCTGCTTTGTGAAACCTGCTCAAAAACGGCGAACTCACGAAGCGGCGATGATCATCCAGGCGTCTTTCCCACCGTCAATCGCGACACAGTCCTTCACAATGGAACTTCCGCGCGCCTTGTCTTCATCCGACTTTTCAATCACTGTAGGAGCTTGACTTTCGACATCATCCGAAGTCATGATAAGAGTGATACTGAAACCACAAAATATGGCGACACTTTATATGCATCATAGCGGCTACTCAGCTTTTAATAGAACATCTGAGAGGTCTTTGGACCAGTCTCGAGTTGATCCGGTCTCTCTCTGGCTCCACGAGTCAGACACCGTGGATTGGAAATGGACCGGTCTAGGCGTGCATCTTGGGAGCGATGTTGATAAGTACTTCCTCCGAAACAGTGAGACTTGATGGTGTACTGAGCAAGCCGTGATGCCTGAAGGTAAGTGCTCCAACCCTTGAGTACTGCTTCTGTCGGAACGTGGTGTAAAAATGAGCAAGTATTTCTCCCTTTCCGAACAGGTCGGGCAGTCGGGTCTGGAACGACTTGGAGAGTCAGCGAAGAAGGCATTGACAAGTCCAGCCTTGCTGAATCGTTTGATTCTGGAATCGGAGGTACTATTAATAGGAAGGCCAAATATTTGGGAGTCGTTGAAATTGGAGACTTACCATAGCACGGAATTGTAAGTAAATCTGCTCATCCTTACCAATGTCCACATGTCGCGCTCCTCAGCAAAGAGTTGTCTGTCGAGGATGCGTGAGGAGCTGTGCCATTAGATGGTTCGTACTGAAAAGGAACTAAAGAAGGTGAACAACAAGGCCCGTGCNNGGCCCGTGCAGCTTTTCACGAAAGTTGCCGATCAAACGATTTTGGATTCAAATTCTGACAATGATAGAGAGCAGCATCTTTCATCGACATTGACCACGACTGGGTTTCAGGCGAAGCATGCACAAGGTTTCACCTCGAGTCATGCTCGCGTCGGTGGAACACTGACAGCACAAGAGACGGATAGCTTCCGATTTACAATGCGTTTCCGATTGGCAGGATATCATGGAAATAAACACAACAAAGTAGAAGTGGACGCCCCGCGGTGGCAATCTAGAGAAACCCAGACAGCAGAAGAACGTAGACAGACCCGGTAGAAATCGTACACAGTCTGCAGTAATGATTGCGCCTAGCAGAAAACCCGATGTATGGAGGCATGCTAGTGGACATGGAAGTGATGTCGAAGGCGAGCAAGTTGTGACACTGATACACATGTCAGAGAGCTTGTGATACACTGCGTAGTGCGGATATTCACCGATACGTTTCTCAGAAGTATATAGTGTCACCGTGGGCCCCTGCAGATAGCTATCTGTCCAACTCGGGGAACGAACTAAAGTTATTTTGGTGAAGCTTCCTGCCGCCCTTTTGCTTCCTTGTTGTAACTTGAGCTTTTGAACAAGCCGCGTACCAGGGAGCAGAGGCGCGTAGTATGGAAACGCCGATGAAGATTTTGACGCAAGGTGCTGCCAGTGGTTGTCGGAGGAAGAAATGGCTCGGGAGTTGCCGAACCATGTTCAATCGGGAAAAGCCGCGAAAGCGTTTGGAAAGCGTCACCAAAAACTTTCAACCCATTGAAAACGTGTCTTTCGGTTTCGTTGTCTCCAGTACAGACTATGTTTCTCTCTGTTCCCCCCTGGAATGTCTCTCAGGAACTGGATCTCGTTGCTAGAACATGCCAGTCACCCCTGATGGGACCTCTGGAGTGTGGAGTCGAGGTACCTGAAGGCCGCATCAACTTGAAGGGACGTTAGCGCTCGATATTCGAATAATCGCGACCGCACACGGCCACATTCTGGCCAGGGTCAACATTCAATACTCAATGAGGAGACCGAAGCTCTTCCCAAAAGTTGGCATTCCTCCGAGAATCTTATTTCTGGCTTGTTCTCCGTCATATTCAAGAACCACCACGGCCCGGACGCATCATAGACGTCCTCCTCGTGACGCACCACCGAGATTATAAGTAACTCAAGGTGTACCCCTGGTGCTCCCAGATTCTTTGACATGTATCGCCTACCACGGCACTTGGAAGCCCTTTTACTATGTACAGCAATATTCTCGTTCGCTCGCGCACTTGTCAACAACACCTGTGTCATTGAACCGCTGGGCACAGGGTTTGACGATACGGACCAGGTATAGCCCAACCTCACAAGCTTAAGTCATATTGTGCTCCGCACTTACGCGCCTGTACATAGGTCGAAGCTGCAGTTGCGACGTGCGGGCATGATGGAAGCATTGTTCTACAGCCGGGATCCTTCAACATCACCCGGTAAGCGCAATCCCTCTCTGGCAGACACTACGTTCTGGTTGTCTTACGATGCCATAGAAAGATGACTTGGGATCTCAAGTCATCGAAAGTTGACCTCTTCGGCTACTTGAGTGTAAAGAATTCCACAGCGTATGACAAGAGAACATGACTGACATTTTACATAGTTCAAACCAGATATCGAGTACTGGCTCAATGCGAACAACACCTTTCGGGTTGTCTTTATCCAGGTCTGTCTTTTGCGCTTCGTATGAGGATTTCTGCCCCTAGGTTTGATGTTACCAATCTCAAGAATCAAGCATCTTGGTTTGTCGTAACCGGGTCAAACTTCGAGATCGATGGTCACAACACCGGTGGGATCCAAGGAAACGGACAAGTGGGTCTTTATTCTTATGAATACCAACGATTTCGAGGCTTAAGTATCGATATTATTATCCTAGCCCTGGTGGACGTATTACACCAGCCATACTAAGGCAGATGGCGACGGCCGTCCCATCTCACTTACCCTTTGGAATGCCACACAGGGGTCAGTCAAGAACTTCCGGATCGAGGCGCCTCCGTTCTGGTGCAATACTATTGGTCAATCCCAGGACATTATCTACGATGGTATGCACTGCAATGCGACCAATACAGACCCGGCATTTGCCGGTACAAAGTAAGCCCTTTTCTCGCTGTCCTTCAGAACTAATAATCTCCACACTTCGTCAGTATTGTTCCCAATACGGATGGTAAGCAACATGCAAATTCGTTGCAAACGTTGATTAAAGAGTCTCCAGGCATAAACACATACAGAAGTGATAATGTATCACTCCTAAACTGGGACGTCACGAGTGGAGACGACTGCTTAGCTATGAAAGGCGTGAGCTATGCGCTTTTGATTTCTCATTTTTCCTCGTAACCTCAACAACTCGCAGAACTCCACTAATATCTCTGCGCGCAACATCACTTGCCGGGGCGGAAACGGTATTGCTATAGGATCTCTGGGGCAGTATGCAAACTTGGTAAGGCTCCAGGTTGAAGACTTGACATCCCGTCCTCAATCTGTCGGTTAGAGTGACATTGTAGAGAACGTTCATATGCAGGATATCACAGTGAGTTCGTCTCCTGGATAAAGACTTTGTCGCTCATCAATATGCATACCATGAGTTGACTCGTCTCGACCCTTCAGTCCAGCCCAATATGGTGAATGGGGTCAGTATTGTTCTCTAGCCTTCGCTTCGGGTCTCTCCAAGGGATACTGACTCGGCAAAATCTTAGGTATACTTAAAATCATGGGACGGCTCAGTCAACGGAGTACCTCCCACCGGAGGCGGAGGCGGCACAGGTCGGTGCTACCCATCCATCAGATTGATAATTATGAAACTGGGATTATCATCATCAGGATATGTGAAAAATCTCGTGGCCGAGAACGTCGTGCTTGATAGGGTCGATAATCCCATCCACCTGTATCAGACCAATGGGGGGCATTCGTGCGTACTTATATCACAGAACCTCAGTTTTATGTCAGAGCACTCAGCAAGCCGACCCATGTCAATTTACAGCGCCGATTTGCCATCCTTGTTAACATTTGGTGGCTTGCGGTTTTCAAACTGGTCCGGAACGGCGACGTCTAACAAAAGTGCGTTTCAACTTTCCATCAATCCTTTCGGGAGAGTCGGTAACAAGTCGGTAACTCCGACGTCTAGTCGTCGATCTGGAGTGCAGCGTCGCCGTTGGATGTGATGACATTCAGTTTGAAGACTTTATTGTCGCGGGTCCGGAGGGGCAAGCGCCGAGGTATATCTGCCAAAATGTGACTGGGTTGTCGGGATTGCAAGGTCTGTTGTCTTCCCTGAGCGCTTGGGCCTTGGCCAATGATAGACATTGATGATTGATGGGGAATTGCGCCCATGAACAGCATCTTGCAATGCTACTGGTCAAGCGTAGCGACGGATAGATCAGTGACAAATGATCACTCTGGACGACTGTCGAGACGATCATGTCGATGTCCTTGTTGAACACGGACGTCGGAGAGCTGCAGAAAGCAGGCAGAGTCTGATTGGAACGATAGCACGAAGATCCTTCCTCATCCGCAGCATGTTGTAGGGCTCTATATATGTTACAGTAACCGTTGCAATATATCATGTGTGATAGCCAATGGTAGACGGGCTGATTCTGCATTGTTACTGGCCGACACAAGCGTAGAGAGTGCTATGGAAACGCCGGTACGTCGGTACCCCTTGCGGCAAAAATTCCCATCAGCGTCCAATCACCATCAGCCACTCAGAGTTGATCCCACATCTCTTTCTTTCACCGTCTCTCTCTTTATACCATCCTGACCAGCAGGCCGGTCTCAAAGCTCTTTTTCTCAACCAAGCGCAGGACGTCCACTAGACACTTCAGACCAACATGGTGAACCGTTCCTCAGGTCTCGACTTTTCCGACCGCAATCCAGTATTGGACCAGCACCCTGATATGCCTAAATATACCGGGGAGCAACCCAGCCATCTCCAGCGTAACAAGACTGAGAGGCGCAGGTTGCAAGGTCTTCAACGCACACTCACGACTACTTCAGCGAAAGGCCCGTTCAAGGCCAAGAACTTGTTCCAGAAGTACAAGCTATGGATGATTAACGAGGGCGGCAGGCAATTGTTCTTTGGTATCTGGATATTCCTCCACATGCTCGTTGCAATCTTTGGGTTCTTCCATTACCAACTCAAGGATAACTCTGAGAATGCCCGAGCACTCTTTGGAATAACATTTCGTGCGTTGTTATCCCTTTGGTTGCTTCCAGCCTCTAAATTCAGTCGTCATACAGCAATTGCCCGTACTGCTGCCCTTGTCCTTCACGTCGATGTGATTTTCATCCTACTGCCCGTCTGCCGCAACTTCATCTCGTTCCTTCGCCGTACCCCTCTCAACGATGTCATACCCTTCGACAAGAACATCACTTTCCACAAGGCCACTGCATGGTCAATCGTCGCTGGGACCGTTATCCATATTCTTGCGCACATGGTTAACTTCTATAAGCTTGCCATGGCCGACACGGACGCAAAGACCACTGGTCAGCGCATTGTTGCATTCCTCCAAGCCAACTTTGTCACAGGCCCTGGTATCACTGGCTGGATCATGACCGCTTCCCTTGGCGTCATGGTCTTCTTTGCTATTGAGAAGAGACGCCGCGCCCATTTCGAGCGGTTCTGGTACTCCCACCACCTCTTCATTGTCTTCTTCATCAATTGGCAACTTCATGGCATGTTCTGTATGATCAAGCCCGACAGACCTCCCTACTGTTCGTCTAACACCATCGGTGTGTTCTGGGTATGTGTCAATATCTTGGAATTACTTCTTCTGCTAATACGCGACGGTAGAGGTACTGGCTTGTTGGTGGTGTTATTTGGATTTACGAGCGCATCCTGCGTGAAGTTCGCTCGCGTCATATCACCTACATCTCCAAAGTTATCCAACATCCTTCCAACGTCATGGAGCTCCAAATCAAGAAGGAGAAGACAACCACACGCGCTGGGCAATACATTTTCTTGTCTTGCCCCGAAGTCTCTTACTTCCAATGGCACCCGTTCACTCTCACGAGGTACGTGCTTCACTAGTGCTTTCTTGATCTTGTCTGAAACCCCCTCCCCAGTGCGCCCGAGGAAGACTACATTTCCGTCCATATCCGTTGTGCTGGTGACTTTACGACAGCTTTATCCAAGGCCGTAGGATGCGACTGGGGTAAAGATAAGGGCGAGAAGGGTGCACCTGCTGGAGGCAAGGTCATCGGTACGAACACCAACCCGCCGATCAACCGCACCCTTCCCCGTGTCATGGTGGACGGACCTTTCGGAAGCGCTTCAGAGGACTTTTTGAATTACGAGACTATCCTCCTTGTGGGTGCCGGTATCGGTGTTACTCCCTTCGCTTCGTGAGTCCTTATATTCTTGCATTGAATGTCTATTGAGTTTTGGCCAGGATCTTGAAGTCTATCTGGTACAGAATGAACAACTTTAATGATTCGAAGCCTACTCGGTTATCCAAGGTACGTGTGCTGGTTCGGGCGACTTACCTCCTCTCATACTTTCTTACAGGTCTATTTCACCTGGGTCATTCGTGACTATGGTACCGCCGAGTGGTTCCACTCTCTCCTTCACGCCATCGAGGAACAAGATACCCAGAACAGGATTGAGATCAACATCTACCTCACCGCTAAAATCAAAGAGGATGATATGAATAACATCATTGTATGTATTGAACCTCGTGATGACACAGTCGCCTAATCCTAGATTCTCTTCTAGGTTCAAGATGTTGGTGCGGAGAAGGATGCGATCACGTCCCTACGTGCCCCTACACATTTCGGTCGGCCCAACTGGGATCGTGTATTTAGCTCCATCGCGGAGAAGCACCCTGAGACGGATGTCGGCGTGGTAAGTGGTCTCCCTGGGCGGCGAAGATTTGGCTCATTTACATGTATCCTATAGTTCTTCTGTGGCCCTCCTGTCCTGTCCAAGCAGCTCCATGTGATGTCGAACAAGTACTCTGACCCCAAGGGCACTAGATTCTACTTCGGCAAAGGTGTGTTGCTTCACTGCCCTCTACCACAACTACCACTGACATGCTGCGAACAGAGAATTTCTAATTGCCTGTATACGCTCGGATACTTATAGGATGTGTATTGTACTGACAGACCCACTTACATTCGTTACTTCGTATTATCTATGCTTGTCTATTGATTTGACTGGCTTTTCGTGGATCTAATGGACCAATACTGGATTGTGACCGTGAGAAAAGCAAGATAAGATACGCGGGTCAAACCTAATCTATGTTTCCCAAACCTTTGTCCACAGCGCTTGTCCCTCTGTTGCCACCATGGCTGGCTCTACCAACTCGCTCGAGTCCCTGAGCTCGCCGTCTCCTTCCCCTTCGCCTCCTCCAGGGCAGAATAAGCTCACTGAGCCTTCCACCGCTGGCCTGGACAGCGACTCGGAGCTCTCAGAGCTCACTGAGGAAGAACAGGAAGCTGAACGTCATGACCATCACAAAAAATCCAACAGTAGAAGTCTGCGCACCCATACATCCAATCGAGGGCAGGGGACTTCTCGCCGTGGTGGGCGCAGAAAACGCAGCACTCTCGTCCCTGCTCCCATGTGGGGTTGGGCCGAGACAAAGACCGCCAACGTGGTTGAGGAGGAAGAGGAGGAGGAAGTATCTGGTTTACCTCGAGCCATGGAAGAAGAAGAGGGTGAAGAGGAGGTAGATGAGGAAGTCGAAACTCGCCCCCCTTCAGCTACTGCTCTGGCACCCCGCCACAACCACGACGACAAACTATCCGATAATGGCGACAAGGAGGAGGATATGGTCGTTGATGATTCTGGTGAGGAGGAATCAGCATCCGAGGATGAAAACCATCCAGAACCCATCCAACCTGTCATACCACAAACCACTGACCTCCTCAACGGTGCCGTCACTCTTCTGCGCGCACGTCTTCAGGAGGAGGAGGAAGGCATCGTCAGATCGGTGGAGTCGTTGCCCGCTTCTCGTGGGCCTTCAATCCCCGCAGAAGAGGCAGAGATCGGAGATGATGAGGAAGAAGAAGAGGTCGACGGCGACCAGAGTTCAGAGGAGGAGGACGAGGAATTGCCCCAAGCCGACGTATCTGACCTCGAACCCGAAAACGAGAGTGAGTCGGAGGATGAGAATCAGAAAGCCGAATACGTTGGCATTGAAGTGAACGCACCTCCGATTGCGTCTCCAAAACCCTCATTACCCCGCAAGTCCCCACTCCTGGAAATGGAGATCGACGTGACAGCGCCTGCCCCTGAAACCGTTGAACCACTGGTAGCAGCCGCAGCCGCATCTTCTATCATTGGCGGTTCTGTAGTCCTCGATCCACCATCTCCCTCCGCTTCGTCTGCATCCTCAAGATCACCCTCGTCTTCCCGGTCGCCATCACCTGCGATTCCCAACACGCCCCCAAAGCTGTCAGATCATCAGGACGATGAAGACATTGGACCCATAACTCAAACCAAGCGCGCTGAGGTCAAGCAAAAGCCGCTCATCCCCCCCATTGGCGACGATGTCGAGGTGCAGACGCCCTTACCCGCCAAAGCAGATGCGGCGCCCTCTAAAGCAAAGCCTGACATGGCCATCGAAATTCCAGAACTCAATCAAGATATCGATCGCTCTGTAGACGACATCGTGGTTGATGAGCCCTCTCCAGGTGGCGATGATATGGAGGCAGAGCTGGAGTCTGACCTCCAACCAGCGCATCGAGCGGAGGCTCTCGATGTGTTGGCAACCATTGAGCTTAGATTTGCTCTACTTAGAGAGAGGCTGTACGTGGAGAAAATGGAGAGCCTGGCTTGGGAAGAAGCCTTGGTTGGTGAAGGTAAGTGCCGGGTCTCCTGACTTATACTGACGCGATCTAATTACTCGACTTCAATATAGGAACACACCCAGAGCTCATACATCTACACAAGGAGTTATCTAAGCGCAGAGACAAGCGTATTGAGCTCGCCACACGTAAACGCGCTCTTGAAATCGCCAATACAAACAAGAGACGGCGGGTCGACGAAAACGCTACATGGAGCTGGTGGATGGTGAGTCTGTTGCTTCCGGATATGTTCAATCCATCTCATGATTTGTTTCGTAGCATGCGAAGGACAATTTGCAAGAGGACATGATTGCAGAAACAAATCGGAAGAGGAGAAAGCTGGAGAGAGATAGGAGGACTCTGGAACGACCTCAGCCAGGTCAGTTTCAATGAATATGTTCTAATATGAAACTTATCTCTTGGTTCTTGCAGTGCGGCGGTTGCCCGATTACCCGACAGAAGTACCCACCCCGCCTTCCTTACGGACGATCCTCAAAACGACCCCCTTCGCACACCAGGACGTTGACTCGTCCTCTCTTGTCTATCCAGAACTCTCGACCCTCTCGCCAGCAGAAATTGAGAGTGATCTCAAATTCTTGTTTATGAATCGGCAGCCTTCACACGACACATCCCGAGTACCCAATGGCATGAACCTGAATCCCCAGGTTGGGTCTGTGATGATGAGTGCACCGCTTCCTTACGAGCAGTACAACGATACGTTCCCGCCGTCGTCCTTCAGCAGCGCGGGCAGCAGACTGCAACCTCTCCCTGCACCAGCCCCGTATCCACAACACCCTCCTGCTCCTCCTATGCAACAACCGATTGTAGGTCCTGGTCAGCCAATGCCTGGGTATCTACCATATCGCGAAGGTCCTGGTGTTGGAGGCTCTTCGGGGCGTATGCACCCCCACCACCACCACCAGTTACAGCCGCCAATTGGCGGCGTTGGAACGCCTCCATTCCACAACGGTCATCCTAGTCATAATATGCATGGCCCTTCCCCTTTTCCTCCAGTCGACCAGGACATGGCAGGACCAGGTGCAGCCGCTGCACCTCCACATCATACATATTTTGGGCACGGCGGAGCTTTACCTAGCGTCGGGTACAACACGCAGCCACACCCAGGAAGCGGTCGAAGATCCATTTCGCCTATCAATGCGCCACCTAATGGGATGGGTGGCGTGAAAGGAAATGGTCAGTGGATGGGGGTAGGGATGGGAATGGGAGGATTCCATGCCGGCGCACCGAAAGGGGGCGAGTGGGTGGGGGATGGAAGGAGACAGGATGTAAATCCAAACGAACAGGAAGACAGGGATAGGGCGCTCAGAGAAAGGGAACGAGAGATGCAAGACTCTGAACGCGAACGGGCCAGGGAAGGGTCGCATATGCAACAAATGTTGCAGCAGCAGCAGCAGCAGCATCGACACTCGACGGCTCCCCATCCCCATGTCCATGGCGGTCCTCATCACCTCCACCACCACCGAGCGCATCATCACCATGTTCTCCATCATCATCACGGACAAGCCCCGTTACCTTCCGGACCCTCGCTTAGCCCTCGTGCATCTCGAGATTCGGAGTATAGTCGTTCCAATGGGGCCGAAGTCATTCATCTCTCCTCCTCGAAGCCTCCTCAATGGAATGGAGATGAGGCTGGACATGCTCAGGAGTACCGCGAAGGACGGAGTAAGCACGGGAGCAGACCTTCGTCAGGCCCAATACCGCCTCCTATGCTAGACGAGCGTGAGCGTGAGCGACCTGTGGCGATCCCTTTTGTCATGTCTGCGAGCCACGATAGTATTCACCGATCACCTCCGACCTCTACAATTCCTCAAAATGGCCAAGCCTCTCCTCGAAGCTCTTGGAATCCTCCAGACGAGAACTATCGGTTGCCTCCAAGCACTTCCTCTGCGCCTTCCAATTACCTCTCGCATGATGGTCATCTTCATTCGCCCGGGCATCGATATAGTCATGCTTCCAATAGTAATCATTCTGGCCGTGGAGCCCTCCCACCCCAATCTCGACAGAACTCTATCGGGCATTCGCCTCCTCGTTCACGAACGTTCGCTCCACCAAGTCCCAAGTTTTCTTCGATAGCGTCTACCCCGACGTACGCGGGATCTGCCTCGACATCTGGCCGTCTGCACGATCCATCAGCAGTACCACGAGACCGCTCGCCTTCCGTTAACCACCCAATGCATCGACCGCCCTCACCTCTGTCATCAAAACCTGTGCTACCGCCCCTCCCAACGAGCTCAGCACCCGCATCGAGCTTGTCTGGGCCTGGTCGGACATCCACGCCGACAGGTGCGCTCGCAGCTCCTATCGATCTGATCAATCCGAACGCCAGCACGGGTGCGTTAAGTCGGACCGCATCACCGCACACTAATCTGCCCTTGAAGCCCTTCGCCTCGAATCCATTATCACATTCCAGTCTTCCTCCACCGCCGCCCCTTTCGCAGCGACCCTCTTTGCCCTCTGATCGTGATCGAGAGAAGCAACGCGCGTCACCGACACCTGCGCGAGCGCCTCCGCCGACGAGCCCCCATAAGATGGGTATACCCCAAATGGTCGACGGACGAGGTTGAGATTTTCGTTCGCAGTTTTTTTTATCTAAATTTTCCTTGGCCTCCTTACTTAGCTGTTGTAACCCTGTTTTTTTTCACTCGTACCTCGCTTCTTTCCGTTGTTTTAATCTATATCAAGAGTAGTCGGCTGCGAACTGCGATCGCGATTCGAGAATTTCGAGGAATCGTTGTTTCAGGCATGGTCTTCGATGATGCGATTGAAGTTCTACGTGCGGACGCAAGCGGGCGTCGCCGCGACGTGCTCCTCCTCGTGGAGTTGTATAATTGAACCCTAATCTGATCTAATCCGATCGGTACTACGCGAGCAACTCTAAATTGAAACAGGCAATGGAGAGGAACGGGATATCCTCGGCCCTGCCGACGCGCCTCCCGCCACAAGGCGCACAGTGACACAAGCTGACACAAGGCTGCAGACAAA
>CEMG01181985.1:0-13964 GCA_001179705.1 Baeospora myosura | reverse complement strand
ACTCGGCAAAACTCGTCTACACGAGTGACAGTCGAGTTTCAGACTCGGCTCAACTCAATTCGACTCGCGGCAACACTACTTCGCTGGGCAGAATATCCGAGGTTGTACCTTGTCCAATGCCGTTTGGCGTGGCGATGAGCTGCAGAAGAAGTGTCCGGAGTTAAGGATACTGCATAATGAAGACAACGTGGGGGAAATGAGATACTTACCGAGAATCCAGGATGCATAGGTAATAATCGAAACTCAGATTCGACCACCCAATGCACCCGAAATGAGTCGTACTGATGAAGACCATGCTGTTGCATGTAGGTCTCAGCTACCAAAACACCCGGTACCGGTAGCTCTGAACCTGCAAGATCATCGCGTGAAAAACATTCCTCCATATGTACCATTTCTGCTCCTATCCGAAGGACGTCCACACATGTACACATAAGAACTTGAGATGGACCAGTAGCGTTAATAGAGCGGCGCTAATGACGATCCGCGAGAGTAAAAGAGGGATATTCTTGGGGGTGATGTGCTCTGATAGGACGACTGATAGAGGACAGGGCTAGCTTGAGGGCGACAGAGACCGGACCGGGCTTTAGCGTCAGTGAAAAACGTGGATCCGGATCCAAGATCGGAAGCGTCACGAAAACCAAGGTGTTCGACGTGCATGGAAGCAGATATATACTTGATTCTGAAGGCACGGAAGCTCATTCGACGGAGACAACGGATATGAATGTTTAGTCGGGTTTTCAGAGGCTACCAGATATAAGGAAATGAGCCTTGGTGTCATGGTGTCAATGAACGATTGATTAGGCTGGGCAGTCGACATACGTCCGAAAACGGCGGGTGTGTCCATCGTCCCAGGACTTATGGTGGTTCACGACTCTCGAAGACAAAAGCCTGGGACACGTTTCGCGGACGTGCCTTGTCCTTCTAACGCAGACTTCGAAATTTGAATGCATTCAGAAACGTACAGCATACGCAGAATAGCACCTACATAGAGACAGTTAATTGCCGAAGCGTGATATCTTCGGATGTGGGGAAACTTGAATGCGGGGTAATATTGAATGGTCATGGGGTACCAGTCTGTACCAGTTCGCATCCGATCGGGCTCGATCGTAGATTTAGAGTTGAGACCCTTATGAAACTACTGTAGAGCTATCGCAAGAGTCCTGGGAGGGCGGTTTCTGGCGCTCAAGGTGCGACATGAGTAAAAAATGAACACACAAAGGGATAGCCAGTGCGGGACATGGTCTCCGGTAAATCCTCGTTGAAAGCGTGGATGTTACGACTGCTGGAAAACTTATTGCTGTCCCAAAGGTACGTGGCTACACATACAGCAAGAATGAACCTATAAAAATATTGCTGACATTAGTCGAATTGGTCGTAATGAGTCGAGGACAAGAATACACTAAACCTAACGATATTTCTTCCCCTCTTTCTCCTCATCCGCATCTTCCCTACCGCGAGAAGGAACCGTGATGTCTACTTTTTGCACCTCAATCGACGTCAAGTACCTCTTCGGCGCCCGAGTCATCAGCGCTCCATCGTTGGTAATCCACCCCGACGTTTTCAACCCCTCCACGAACCCAGAAAACTCCTCGTCGACCCGCCTATGTGCGACCCTTATAATCGCGGTCGCCTCGTCTTCGCCGTCTAAAATTTCTATCTCCGTGGCATTCCTACGCCTGTCATCCAGCAGACTACCGACTTCCCATGCATGCACCCACGCCCGCAGGACATCGATGTGGGAATGGCCCTCCCTCAGACAGACATGCAACTTTACATGGCCGGATCCATCATTCAACTCGAGAGCTCTAATGCCCTGGTTCTGACGACCAGGAACACGAACAGGGACGAGACATCCTGGATCATACCACAGTATGTACTTCTCACGCTGGAACTCTTCTATCAGACGCTTTGGATCGTGGTAGTGGGAGTAAATCTCGGAGAAGGACGATCCCATGGTGCACTGTCCTGCTATCCCACCCGTCTCGGTACCGCGCAGAATCCCCGGGCGTTCGAATATCCGCTCAACCTGTGATACTTCGCGCGGGGAGGGCACCACCGGAGGGTGCTGGCGGCTCTGAGCGGAGCGCCGGTAGGCGGCCCAGGCGATTCCGGCTCGCTGACGGTTCAGCGAACGGAGGGCAAGACCTCTGACACCCATGTAATTCAAGCCGAGATGCAACCCGACGAGAAGAAATAGAACGGAGTATGTTGACCAGGGTGTTGTCAAATATGGCACAATGAAGGATCCTAGCTGAGTCAGGACTCATCAAATCGACCTAAGCTCGGATGCAACGAAGAAGTACGTACCAGCATGCCGAGAAGAGCCAGAACGGTTTCTTTACTGGCGTCTTTGGCGTTGAGGTCTCCCACGTCCCCGTTCCCGCCGATGGGGTTGGCAAAGTGGAGTGTTATAGCTGCTTTGGAGCCACCTGCTGCGATACCACACAGTGAACGGAGTGACCCGCTCAGACAGAGAGCAGACACTCGGAGTCCAGGGAGTCGGACAGGTAAGGAAGGGGAGTTGAATAGGGGAGAAAGTGTATCCAGCACGATGGCTCCATCGTTGAGAATATCGGCGAGAAGACGGTAGGTCTTGGCTTCGGGGGAAAGCGAAGATCCGATGAAATATGCCGCGACGATGGCTGGAGGAAAGTCAGGGCATGAGTCAAAAGATCGTGTGGAGTTACTGGAGTGACGACTGACTAGTGAGACGGCTGAAGATGTCCTGTAAGACGGTGAGAAGCAAAGCGTTTGTCGCTGATGCAGCGGCGTTTCCTACGCCAAATCCTGCACGCGGGTTGAGTCTTTGGACACGAAGTGAGGTCAAAGAACATACCTTCTAAGATAGCTCTAGATGAGATCAGGCTCGCTAGAGAGCTGCAGAAAGCTTGCAACGCGTTGAATATTTGATAGCTGAGAGCGCATTATGAGTCATTGGTCATTTGCAGAAGTTGGGAGCCTGAACCGGAGGTAATCTGTTGACTCCAAAAGTCAAACTTGGATCTGGATGGCAAACCGGGGTGAACGAACCTGGCGAGACGCTTCCCGGATAGCCCGTAGGCAAGAACACCCTACCAATGAATTCCAGTAGAGGTACGCGAGTCTTGTTGTCGAAAAAGCGCCCAGAGAGACTGATTGCCTGTCCTTTCGTCAATATCTTGCGATAGGATTTAAGAAACACGGCCTTGAAGAAGGGCGAACCTGATCAGATGTAACCTTCGTCCTGCATATGCGACCTTTATCATCCTTCTCCCATATCAATGTTTCAAGTGACATATCCAGCCGAAGAAAAGCTGTTTCACGCAAGCGTGCGTGACTCCGTGCTGGAAAAGTAACCGATAGGATCGAGAATAAACGCGTCCTTGTTGTCTAAGATTGTGCAACGAGAAGTTGAGCTCTGCAGATTGAATGAGGGGAAGCTTCGTGATTGAATGTAGATAAGAATTACAGGTTGCCAATGGCTAGTCTGACTTCGAGGTCGCTGGCGTCAATGGGCAGAGCATCGGGTGTGACAAAATGGAGGAAAGGTCACACTGTAACACCACTTTGTTTACTTTCCAGGAAATGGAAAAACAACCGCCAGCAAAATTCCATGGCGGTAAGCAAGCGGTAAGGCACAGATAGGCGGCCCATCTGCGCATGCATCAAATCCCGCCAGGTCATCCAGCTCGCAAAACAGACAGATATTCCGACGTTTCTCAAGACAAAAGCAGGATAGATGGAACTGTGTGGGTCCAATTGTTAACGCTTGAACGCGTAAATAAGCGCCAACGACATAGCGACCGACGTGTACAGACTACAATTACATCTGCTGAATCTAGAGTCAATACGACGTCACCCAGACAATTGTAGCGACGCGCAGGGGAAGATGCAGCAAGCAAGCGCTTGGACAATGAGGATACGCGAAGACAATGGGACGATTGTGGGAAAATTTCTGGCCATGTGCCAGTTCAAAGTCCGCTGCAATTGTTCCAACCGGGGGAGTTGCCTTTTTGGGCGCGTAATGGACCTTGTGCAGAAAACAATGACTTGCCAGGTCAATGGTCGCCTTGTAATAAAACCTGCCGTCAGAATGCAGTCCTTGTCTTTTCTACCTCGACACCATCAGGGCGTCTCATCTTCCTTGCATCCTACTCTCATCTGCACGACATCAAGCATTGCTTTAAGATATCATGAACTCTACGGTTTCCAATTGTACGTCTCCATCTTCACTGACATGTTTCGCAGGAACTTACTTGGATGTGTTCTTCAGTATTTTCACGAGATACGTCTCTAAAGCGTCGAGCTGGCATACGTCGAAAGGATACGTCGCCAGCTAAAGCTAAATCACTTCACATTATTCCTGAGGAGGATGAGCCTCGCGCATCGTGCTCTTCAGCAAGATCTCCATCTCCACTCTACATTCGCAGTCTGAGCCCATGTGGAAGCCACACCGATCCTAAAAAGTCGCGAAGACATGCCAGTGTCAGCAGTGTATGCGACATACGCATCGCAAGCGAGCTTCAGGTTCTCCCTGATGACTTTGGCACCATGATTGAGCCCCGACCTGCGCCACGACCACGCACGCACGAAACGTCACCCATATCATCACCCATATCATCACCCAAATCATCACCAGACCCATTTCGTCTGACGTTCACCGATTATGCGTTCACTTTCCCCCACCCACCTCTACCAACTCCTTCATCGGTATCATCTCATGAAGACCGCTCAGGCGCGCTGTCTCCTACACCATCCATGTCCACATCATCCACTTCCAGCCCAGGCTCTCATACCACAGGCCTCCCCACCACTCCCTCATCATCGGACGAGGAGTTCCAACTATCTCCTATACTTCGCCCATTTAATCCTAGACGTGCTTCCATTCGACCTCTCATTATATCCAAACTGCATACCTCCAATCTATTAGAAGGCGAGATCTCCGACTCGGTCTCTATCCCCGAGATAACGAAGGGGAGATGCGAAGCCGCTCTCTCCTCATCTCCACTCTCCTTAACATCTGAAGAATCGTGCTACGAGTCGGATCCTGAATCAGACTCGGAGTGGTACACCCGAGAGTTAGGCAAGATCCTGACTCTCCGGTCACCTCTCCCCGCGTCATTCCCTAAGAACTCTGCCCGCCCAGAGTCGCTTTCTCCCACCACACTCAAACTGCTTGGAGTCCTTCCCTCATCTCCGACAGTTTCACGCAGAACGTCAAAACCCTTACCGAACACCCCATCCAATGCCGTCGCCTCCTCTAGCAGGAGCTTCCCGTCGGCACAGCTCGACCCAGCCTACCCACGGCGCCACAGCCGCGGTGACAGCATTTCTAAACGCGCGCCTCCTCCACCTCCACCAGTCCCTCCCATCCCAGCGCACCTACGATCCCTCTCCAACACTTCCATCACCTCCATGACGACTGACAACTCATCAACATCATCCCCCCGTTCAAGCTGTGAAAACCCGCGCGCTCGCCCTGCCCAGCTTTCCCTCCGCCGCCCACCCCCCCGCTCAAGCATCCCCGCCGACTGTGGCTTCTTCAACGACGACGACGACGACGACGTTCTCTCGTACTACACCCAGCCCGCGCAGGCCCTCCAGAGTGCTGTCAGTGCCATCAGCACCGAGAGCAGCGTCTACTCTCAGGCATCACTGCAGGATACCGAGGTGGAGTTCGATGTGGCGGATATTGAATTCGACCTTGATATTGACGTTCCTATGAGACTCCCGCTCTCTCTTCCGAACACGCCCATCGACCTCGAGGCGGATATCGCTAGTGGGCTGGAGGAGTTGAGACTCAAAGACGGCGAGCCCCAGCGCCCAATTGCCATTACGGCGGCTCCTTCATCCTCGTCTCACGAAGACGAGGACGCCTTCTCTGGGTACGTTTCTTCGCAAGAAGGACCCGCCCGCCCTCTCCGCTCCCAATGGAGTTCCTCCACTCTGTCATCTGTCAAGGAGGAACATTCCGGTCTCCAGGGCGCTTCCTCGAAGCTACGCCTGTATTTTGGCGGGTCGCCGAAGAAACGGGGGAGCAAGAGCAGCACAGCATCGTCGAGAAAGGCCAGCACCCTCGTGTCGCCACCTCTATCGCCTTCCAAGCGATTCCGCGCGCAGCAGCAGCACCCGTACCAGCACACCCAGAGGCAATCGAGGCGCGAGTCGGATATCATGGTGATTGGGTACGGTGTGAGGAGGAGAGGGAGCTCCAGCGGGAGCAGCGTGGCTGCTTCCATCGCGGGGAGCGAGGATAGTGCGGCTAGCAGTACGAGCTCCGGGTTGAGGCGGAAGCCCATTCCTGTTGAGATGTTCTTGAGGGCTTGAAGTCCTTCTCCGACTCGACACCATTTGCATTTTCATGACATAACGCCCCTTGTATAACGAACAACAAACGCTCCCTCATTCGTATTCCTGGCCTGCGGTCATCCGATCATTGTTTTCATAGTTTGCTTTATCTTGCTGCATCATCATTTGAATCGTTGCGATTCCACACACAGTACAATCATTCTAGTATCCTATCTTATTAATTTCTCGTACACATATATCCCCAATGTAGCTTTACAATCTCTCGCTCTCTTCTCCAACTGCAATACCAAATGCTTTGAAATTATTCACAACTGTGCTCCGCTATTTGACGCCATCTTCTGGTAAAGTACTTGAAGGAAGGTGAAGAACGAAGCTTGGACCCTGAGCGGAGGAGCTAAAGATAAGATAAGATGGATATAAACGATCTGTCAAACTTTCATCTCNNNNCTCTACACCGTCCGTCACTGACTCCGAACGGCCTGAGCGCTAGAAATGATCTTCGTCGCCCAATTCGAGCCATTCACTTCGAAGCCAAGATGCCGCAGACGCTCAACAGCCTGCAGGCTGCAGGCCCTCAGCGTCTATACACATCACCTTGCCTCTCACCATGAAGCCAGCTACAGTGCAGTACATCGTGAACCATGTATTCCTACCCCCAAAGCTACCGCAGAAGGACGACCAGGATTGCGACAATGAGGTCGCATTATGCAATCTGGTTCGTAAATATGCTCAGGACCATCAGCGTCTACTCCCTACGGAACGCCAATCGCGATGGGATCCGATATTGAACATGTTGGAGAATTTCGAACAATCTTTGAAGTCTGAGGCTCTGAACGTCACAGAGGTGGAACAGAATATGGAAGAGATGCAGGTCGGAGGTGTGCCATTTTATTGTCTTTTCATAGGATTAATATCGCTGAGCTGCATCTCCGATAACAGATTTGCTCGTCCTATTCATTCGTGCGCAAAATGCGGGCGTCATCTTTCGTCACCGCGGAAACGATATCGTCTACGAGGCTTTCGAGGTCTCCCCGTCCGCAGCTGCAGTCATGGGTACGAGCGGAAAGCTCGTCTGCTCGTACCCAGGCCCAGCGATCAGCATACCGTTGGACATCTTCAGCAAATCCGCTTTCTGCCACGAACTATCCACATTCCTTGCGCATATGAACGTCGACGTTCTTGACTCCGCTCCCACCACGACCAAAGCTAGATCCACAGTGCTCGAGGAGAGAGACACGGCTCATCCTCGCTATATCACTGACCTCCTGACTGGGATCCTACGTGGGATTGGGAAACCAGCTGAAGGAGTCGTCTACGTCAGAAAGAGGATCGCAGATGACGTCCTGTGGAATGACGCTAGGCTGCCATGGAGAAGATCTCCCGTTTGGCATGTTCTACGGGTGGCTCTTCAAACTACTCTCACGGAGTACGGTGTCCATGATTACAAGGTTTTCATGACTTTCCTACACGCAAAGTTCCTTTCCTTCGCTCTAGAGCATGCCCTCGATAGCGATCTTCTTTTCGTAATGAGAGCAAAGACCAGCCGGCGCCTCCATAAACTCGAGTCCCAGATAGAATTACCTCGATTCCTAGTGGATACCGTGGCCACTGTTGCGAACAAAGTGGAGGCAGTACTGCAGAAACGATGGAAGGATATTCAGGCCGAGCAGAGCCGCTCGCCGCACTGGGATCCCTCTCAGCTAGATTTCGTCGCCGACACGAATCTCTCACTCCCTCATTCAACACCATACATTTCTGAAAGGATGAAGAACCGTGGCACTCAGCAGTCGCCAACTCCATTTCAGCCGAAACTCGGATATCCACGGAGACTGCGCGAGCTCACTGATTTCCACCGTTTTGACCTCGCTACCCTCACGGCAGCATTCGCCTCCGAGGATGTATTCGTCGCTCTCGCCGATTTCGAAGAGGTTGTCGGGAAACATTTAGACACCTGGGTCACCGATCACCTCCATGAAACCGGCGCTTCAGCAACGGTGTTCAGCTGCATGAACCAATACACCTCCGTTGCATCTTCCAACTACGCAGAGAATCCGGAGAACCAGTCGATAATGCTCCTAACCTTGTTCTCTTTGTGGGTTGCGTTAGACAGGATCTCGGTCCATCATTGTCCGTTGCTCGGTGAATACTCGCCTGAGATTCCCAGAAGTTTGCTCCAGCCCTTGTTACTGCGTAAACGCGAACACTTCCTTTCCCTCATCACCATCTCACAATATATATATCGCCGCCATTCACATGCCATTTACCAGAACTCCGTCTTCGCTGATCCTACGACATCGACTACTTTCCCTGTACGGTTCTTTGATACCTCATCTGAACTTCAAGGTCTTAAACGACAGATAGAGGCTGCTGCACACAACGAGCGACAGCAGAAGATCACGGAATTCGATTCGAAAAAGGCCCGTTACAGAACTCTCGTGAAGGAGGTTCAAGAGATAGAGCACGATCATGAATGGCGTCGCCATTGGAGGGGTTATGAATATGAGGACAAGTCGGGTTGTCGCAAATGCTCTCTGGAAAGCGAGGCTGCCAACTTGACGATCTCAGTTCATGAGTGGCCTCTGCCAGAGAATCAGGACGCTGCAAAAACAGCCGTCTTCGAGCTCAAATGTCCGCCTGTGTTTGTTCGCTGGAGGGCGGCGACATACATGCTTCTACAAGTTACCTGCACACCATCTGCAGGCCGTATTTCTCAAATCGGCTCGACAACACTCACCAAACTATCTGACTACACAGAATTGACACGGTGGTTGGATATCACCCATGACGACAATCCGATCACCCTAGCATCGGAGGAGAAATCGTTCACGAGAAGCCATTACAGCTACAAGAATATCAACCAGGTGATATATTCCGACGTACGCGAAATTTGCGTCAATAATGGTCTGAGATGGAGAATATTCGATCAGGGGGCTAGATGTTGGGCTGCTGATCCCTCCGAAAAGTGCAGTATCAGTCATCTTTGCACGCTAATCCTCCCGAAGGATGGGCTCTATGATTCCCTGCAGTATGCTGTGGACGGCACATCTCATACCTCGAACGATGTTCTGACATCGCAATGCGACTGCTCAAGTGAATTGAGCCTCCACGAGTATGTTGCGTTTGGCCATCTCCGGAGCGGGGAACGAGTCCAATGGTTGAATATCGTTCGAGAGCTCGCTGCGCGAAGCCTGACGTTTGGCCGCGAGCAGGTCCATACACTTCTCACTCAGGCAGTGTTGCAGGTGGGGGAGATTTCCGAGGGTGGCGTCATGGAGTGGCACCGAGAGCTAGACTTGAAAGTATTTGGCGGTGTTCTTCTCGATCAAGTAGAAAGCCTGCTTTCTGATGTGGCTGCGAATTGGAAGGACGCTGCTTCGCTGAGGTCGGCAATCCTACTTGTCAGCCGCCTCCTTGCATCCACCGACGAATCCAGCGTCATCGGAAGGGGCTATTCCCTGTTACGTCGGGCGCGTACAACGTCTCTTCACCTCACACGTAATCTCATGGAGAGATTGCCGGATTGCGGTGAAGATTTCGTCCGTGATTTTCAGGTTCGCGTCTGCGAGATGGCGGCAACATGTCGCAGTACATATGATGTTGATTCTACTCACATCGTCAGCCTATTGAATTCTCACGAAGACGTCTCAGTATTCTTGGAATGCGCCGTTGCAATATACGACAACACATCTCCCAGCCACAAGTCTCCCAACGCTTTAAGCCGACTTCTTCACCGGGATCGACGACTCGCTCATTATCTTGAGCCATTTGTCGTACGTCTCATCTCGAATGACCGATTTGGCCTTGACAAGGCAATCAGCTCTATCTGGCCTGCATACCGTCCTGGATCGTCATGGATCTGTGAAGATCGTTGGTTCATATCGCATACCCTTCCTGCAGCTGGCCAGGGATCACAACAGGTGCATCTAAACATTCTGGAAGGGAGACTTCTCATTGCTGGCAATCCGCTTGGCTGTCTACCTCGAACCATCCTCAACCATTCCATATACTTACGCGTCTTCGGTCAGGTCAGCATGTTTTCTCTTTTCTCCGGCGTTGAAATCGAATCTAAATCATATTATTCCATAGAAACTCTTAAGTGTTATACCTGCGGATTTGCCCGGTATGGTGTTTGCAACTCGATCATTGGTAGCTGGTTATCAGGTAAGCACAGTTCGCTGAATCACATTTGTGATTTTTCATGATCTGAACGCATTTATCTGGTCTTTTGCAGATCTTCTTTGCGTTGTCCGACGAAAATGGCTTGATCATTCAAACTGTACAAAATGCGCAGATTCTGGAACTCATTCCGCACAACAAACTCCAGCAAGATCTTCCCACCTTGTTTAGTGAACAATTCACCCATTGGTTAGATCTCGCCAGCGGTCAGATCGAGTGTCGGCCGCTTGAGAGTATATGGGAGTCTTCATCGAAAAACTGGCGCGTCAACCTTTCCCCAACTTCGTCCAATCGGATGGTTCTGGAGTCCTCTCGCTACATGGTCGACATCCACAGCCCGACTTTCAGAATGGTATCGGCGGCGCTCAAGAACTTCGAGCACCGAGAATTCCTCACCGTAATATATTCCTGCGATTCAAAGTCGTTGTCTGTCGACCTTCCACGTTTCCGACTGTCATTCCTGGTCAATAGTACAGGGTCATTAGAGTCTCATAACTTGCCCGGTATGGTCCTAGACTCGGATCAGTCTACGGGAACGATGTTCGGACTATCGAGTCGATTGGTGCTCAAAGACAGAGTTCGAGAAGGCTTCGATCTATACCCAGCTCGCCAGCGAGTGACACTTATTCCAGTCGGAAAAGTGGCTTTCAAACGATCTGGAAACCATGCTGAGGTTCACGTTGACACATTACCGGAGGCTTGGCGTCAAGTGAAGTACCACAAATATGTGGTTGATACCGAGCTAGGCCGTCTTATTGGCAATGGCAGCTTGGAGGCAAAACTGTACAAGATATATCTGCATGCGCTTACGAGTCATTGTCTACCCGACCCCCTCGTCCACTGCACCGGTACGGAGGAAGCACTTCGGGAGCTCGACTCCGCTGGCTGTCTATCGTTCCAGCGTCTCCGTGCTTCGGAGTGTCATCTCTTATGCCAAATAGGAGCATTGACGCCGACCCGGACGTATTATCCTAGACATCTCGAAGTCATGGCGACTGTCAAGTGGCGTGATCTTCCCTGTACCAGTCAGCACTATGGCTTTCGGAAGTGGACTCAAGTGGTGTTCGATTATGCTGAGCAGCTCAACATCTTCCAGCAGGATCATGACAAGTTCCAGAAATCGAGCCACGAACATGCCCCTTCGTCCGACCGTCTACTCATCCGTGCTTCGCATCGCTGCGATTTATTTTACTCAGCAGAAGCTTCCGCCACGGGTCCCATACCGGTTGATACCGTATACCCCTCAAGAGATCTTCCACATATGTCTAGTATGGAACTGGACATCATTTGTCAGACTTCTCATAGAGTAGCCCAAGCCTTGTCCCACGGATTAGCAACGTTGGACGCGTCAGAACATGTGGAACTCTGGCCGGAATTTCTCGACTGGGACTCTTTGCAAGCTCCCAATCCAAACGAACCAACATACGACCTTTCATATCGTCGAGACTGGTTGCGACCGGAGTTGCCCGATATCTGGATCTCCTTGTATCGGGCATGTGTTGCCACAGCAACTCTTGATGATGCCTTCGGCTTACTTTTTGCATTGTCCGCAATGGCATACGGTTCTCCTGATTACAGGAAGTTCATTCCGCAGATATTGATGTTCACAGTGTTCCCCGAATTTTCTCGTCTTGTGCCGCCGCGAAGGACGTCCTATAATCTGTCATCGGGCACAAAGCCAGACCGCGAAGAGGTTTTGGGGCTTATAGTCAGCAGTGCTCTACCCTTGACTAGCTCGCCGGCTTATGATCTCACTGAAAGCTCTCACGAGAGTCGGTGGAGTTACGAGGGGCGTCGGAAATATCGCTACGAAACAGACCGTGATACCAATGCTGTCAAGATAACTGCGCATTTTATGTCCCAGTGGCCCACTAGGGATCCAGAAAGCAGTGTACCGACTCAGATTCTTGATAAACCCGCCGATTACTTCGACACTGCTCGTTACGCTAAGAGTGTCAAGAAGCTCTTCCGCAGCTGCCATTCGAATAAGGAGCTATTTCTTCACATTCAGGAGATTCAGAACATGCTGAAGAACTTTGTTTCTCGGGGCGCACAACCACTGTATGATACCGGTAACGTGTATACCCCCATGTACCATCATCCATCCCAGATGGACCTTCAGCATAATAATAGTCATTCTCGTCATTCTTCCATCACACTCGACACTCTCCTCTCGGCGTTCACACCAACCTCACAAAGCGATTTGTCAGCAATCACCCTTCGTCGCAATCACGGATACCACGAGCATATCAGCAAATCTACCGAACACCCTTCCAACAAAAGGAATCAGACGACAAATCTGAAAACCCTGTTGTCCGAGTTTCATTCAAGTGAGTTCAACCGTCCGAGTCATCAATCCAGGCTTCGGGAAAGATACGGGCATGACCTGGAAGCCACATCAGGAAAAAAAAGCTTTACTACAGAGAACAATGTTACCTATGTAGTCGGCGTCGTCGCGTCAGAAAGTCCCCATTTACATAACACTCCGTAGCACTGACCAATCAAAATATTGTTGTGGTTGCACCCTCAGACTGTTCTGTAGCACTACATAGTAAGCCGTAGCAGTCACTTCATGCGCGTAGTGAACGCTGCAACGCGCACTATTGCAGCAATCTCGACAATAGAACTCAGGTAATTCGACACCAAAAAATAATCGAGAATTCAAATTTGAATTAATCAAGCTGCTACTAAGTACATGATATATACTTGAAACCACGACGCCGTATGCCAAATGACCCGAAAGGCCCTTATCATCCAGCTCATCCGAACATCGTCGTACTTAGTGACCGTCCGTCCGCGGAGCCACCTGACCCATGTACTGTTGAGTTGCAGTCGCGATTACGCTGTAAAACATGGAGTCAGCCCTGAAAGCACACATAATTGTAGAATAACTCACTAACGAAGATACATTCCGCCTCTCTGATTCCAATTTGAGCTCGCCGCGACCTGATGCAAAAAGACAAAATGTGAGTACGCACGAGAGAGCAAGACACATTCATGACAGTCAACGAAGGTCTCAGAGCTCAGCGCTCCCCTCCGGGCACATCCCACAGACGGGATACAAACGTGCCAGGTTAATCAATGAATACACAGAGAAAGGAAGACGAAGGGCGCCATGAACTAAGAAACCTGGCAGAGACAATGGGTGTGGACGTGTCTGACTGAGACCGGGTGGCGGTGACTGTACAGTTTCTCGGACTATACCGAGCGGAGTTTCAACGGACTTGGTGCCGTTTGTATGCCCTACGTGTCAGTTGCTCACCCATTTCGCACATCCCAAGCACATCCACGGCCATGTTCTATTCCTGTAACCGCAGACGTTCGTAGTCCATGTGCTATCGGTAGACCGTCAAACCATGGCCAACTCAACAAATCAAAACCGTCAAATCTTGCAATCCATGTAAATCTCGTGTTCTGGGCTGCAATCTCCTCGTCCGGTGGAAGCGACGTCAAGACTCGACATCACGATATCGATGGTTGCGTTGGCTGCGCGGGTGAAC
>CEMG01181984.1:6621-18067 GCA_001179705.1 Baeospora myosura | reverse complement strand
ATTCGTCCGGGTATGGACCAGAGGAAGAACGCTAACCGTTGCGTCACTACAGAGGCCAAAAGACTGTGATCCAGGCCATAGTTATGCCCCTGCAAGGATTCGAACCTTCGTGTGCACGTAATCAGTCAATCAAGACAGACATACAACACAGTAACCATTATACTAAAGTGGCGTGTTGAATCAGAAAGTTACGAGAGACATCCACTGATCTTACAATCATTCAACCCCAATCACACGGTTGACATCTAAGAACCATCACGTACCTGACGTTGTTCGGGTCCACATAGTAATCACATATCATAGAATCCATCAAGGAACCGTACGATAACAGCAAGGAAAGGCTTTAGACGATAGTCGTTCCCTTGATTGAAACTAGGGAAAGCAGCCCCTAAGTCTGATTAAGTAAGCAGAGAGACAAAGCTCGTTTAACCATAAGTAGCCAGAATTCCATTGTTCTACCAGAAAGGAAACTAGACTCTCACACTTCTGCCATTGTTCTACAAATATAGTAATAAGACTCTCACACATTCGCCATTGTTCTACTAATAAGGAAATTGCCATCACACGATTCCACCATTGTTCTACGAAAAAGGAAAGATTGATGGATTCTCGGCCATTGTTCTCTAAATGGGGACAGCAGAAAGGGCTCTAAAAATAGATTCGGTAGCAGTATAAAAGGACGGCGAAAAGTAGGGATAGGGGGCGCATCTTGCACCCCAGAATCAGAAAAACTTCTTTTGTCTCTCATCCTCTTGTAATTGAGTCGTACCTCAATATACATCTTCTTTAACGCTATAACAGACGTCTGATCGTTTCCAGTTCCAAGAATAGACAGAATCTTCGCCGACTAAGGCCATAGTTATTTCAGGCAACCGAATAGGTTCCTAACCGACTCCCACGTCGAGTCATATCCAGCTAGACTAGCCTAAACTAGTCATCGTTATCGCCGCCGACCTATACAATCCCTGGAAGACGCTCCAGGTTAGGTCATCGTTATCGCCGACGTCCAGCACATAGCATTTGAATCCTTCGAACAGGGTCAAAACTACCATCGTCGACACACACGTTCTTCAATCAATTGAATCATCAGGAACAACTACCTCAAAGGTCCACATAAGTCACACGTTCCATTGAGCAAGACACACACACACACGTGTGATCATTATCTTCACTGACATCCACAACGTAAGATCAGCGAATTGCTACATTTGTAACACGAATCTCAAGTAATCTCCGCCGACAAGCTAGAAGCATCGGTAAGTCACTAAAGCACCGGAATCAAAGTAAAGTGATCGTAGAAGTCACTGAACAATCAAGGATTTGATCAATCGATCAACAGCTAATCAGACATAGTAAGTCACCTAAAACCTGATTAAGTTGAATAGCCGAGACAGCAACCGAATACGTCACTGCTGTAGAGAGAAGCATATCAATCAGACGATCAAGTTTCAAACGAAAACAAACCTGAGTAAACCAATTCAAACAAGCCACAACGTATCCATTACTACTAACCTGTACGTTTATTGCAGTTCTAACAGTAAAAATCATCTTTTCGACTAAGCTTACCTTCAAAGTTGAGGGAATCAAGTTCAAGTTACTAGGAAGACCGATAATAAGAAACAGATACATAAGAGTACCAAGACAAGAGCGAGGACAGGTACCAAGCTATAGCACAGTCAACTGAAGAAGCAGAACAGTTTTCTTTCTTTTCTTTTGTTGTTGTTGTGTTTTTGAAGGAGAAGTAAGTGAGAAACAGGCAAAGTAAAGACAAACGAACAACTAGGTGACCCGTTCTAAGAGCAAGTTCCGGCAACATCTAGACTGGTTTTTAGTATATACTAACGACTAGTGACATTAAAGTGGTGGCCAACGTGGGGATTTTATTACATTTCTCACGCAAAGACTTACCTTCTCTGCTACGATAGAGCATACAATACTTTCGCTCTCTTCGAATCTCTTACAAGAAACTATATATACTAAAGCTCCGCCCCTTGAGACGTGAGCAAACCCACTACTAAGACGTCTTCACCACAGGGATCAGAGGGTGTTCCATTGGATAATACCACACCTAATATACCTGAGGAACCAACTACAACCGGTCAAGAACCACCATCAACGCCTGAAGCATCGGGAGAAGACCCTTCCCAGACTCAAGCACCACAACAATCAGGAAGTGCACCAGGAGAGAACCAAAACTATCGAGAGGCTCCCTCTTTCCGTACAGACTCACCAACGTCGCCAACAAGTTTGGACGACTCAGAAGAACTTGGTTCGCAACTACCAGAATCAAGCCAAACAAATTCATCAGGACAATCTAAAACGTCCAACCCTAAATTTACATCAAAAACCTCGAACAGATCTTCAGACAGATCCACCATGAGTGATGATCATTCATATCAAAATAGCAACCGGTTGCCCGAACTGATGCCATTTTGTGGCACGAGAACTGCACCAAGAAAATTTCATGGCAGTTATAGAACAGTGCAAGAATTCCTTCGAAACTATAAGAAGATGTGTCAGGCTTATAGATGTAACTCTTCAAGAGAGAGATGTGAGTATATTTTGGACTATTGCTCGAAGAGTGTGCGGGAACTTATTAAGGTCCTACCGAGCTATGTCAGACGAGACTGGGATGCTCTGGAAGCAGACATCCTGGACTTCTACGATGCAGATGCAGATAATAACCTGTATCAACCAAGAGATTTGCACAAGCTCACCCAGCGCTGGAAAAAGACACGCATCAGTAATCTAACAATCTGGAAGAAGTACAAGCGTGAATTCACTGCAAAAGCAGAATGGTTGAAGGAACATGATAAACTCACCAGTTCACAGTTAGACAAATATTTCTGGCACGGTATTCATAGACGTCTGAGGGAGACTATTGAATTACGATATGAAGCTCGTCACCCAGGAGAACACGAACAAGATGTTCCATATCCCAGAGAGGAAGTGTCAAGGATTGTACAGAAGCTGTTCAAGCGAGATCCGTTTGACAGAGAGCTGGAAGACTCAGATGATGATAGCGACGCAACCCTAGTCGAATCGGAATCCGAGGAGGAAAGCTCAGACTCAGACTCAGACTCGGAAGACTCTGACGAAGCTAGCGACTCGGAGAATGAGACAAAGAAATCGAAGAAGAAGAAAGCCAAGAAACACCACGGAAAGAAGGAGAAACCGAGTGTTAAATCATTAAAGAAACGAAGAGATCTACAAATACGTGCCGCTAAGAAGACTCAGAAATCAGAAGAGAAGAAATCGGAAGAGTCCACAGTAGAAGAACTTCGCTCAAAGAGGAATAAGAATCAGTGGAAGCAAGAGATTGATCCGATTACAAAAAGGAACGAGGAAGTGGAAAAGCTAATTAAGAAACTATCTGAAATGAGCATCGATGACCCAGTTTACGCGCAGACCTACTATAGGGCTGTAAAAATGGATGGCCTCGTGAAGCAAATTTTACAGAAACCCAGATGGTCTCAGCAAGGACAACAGGTAAATGTTGCTACAGACGTACCACCCCAGCCTGTTGCTGAACAACCTGCCAACAACATGCCTTATAACCAGAGACCTCAATATAATAATTACAGACAGAATCAACCACCTAGCCATGTAACTCCGCCAAACAATCAGCGACCTGTACCATTTATAATGCGACGGCCACAAGGGCCAGACAATATTAGATTTCAACCTCGTCCACCTAATAACTTTGGAAACAACTTAACCTGCTATGCTTGTGGAGCTCCAGGACATTTGGCAGGTGAGTGCAATGAAGTTGCAAAGTATATCGCTGACCATAAAGTCATTCGAGGAAAGAACAATCAGCTATGTTGGCCTGACGGCACTATCATTCCTAGAACAGTTGGGAAACCCCTTCTTCAGACTGTTGACGAAAGTACATCTATACCCGTAGCTAGCAGTAACTTTGTTGCTACAGACACGGACATGGTATTCGAAGAGGAAGGAGAGGTGGATGAAATGGAAATGGAGTATCAATATGAATACGATATCAATGAAGGAGCGGTTTTGGTAGCAACTCGAGGAAGTAAATCCTCCAAAGAAGATCGAGCTAACAAGCAGTCCCCTGCTTCTTTGGATAAGAGACCTAAGGAAAGCACTAGTCGTGTTGCTAAAGAAACCTATGGAAAGACAACACCGGAGAAAGTGAATTTGCCTGCAGATCGGCAGAAGGTTGGACCTCCTCCACCAAAGAAGCCTAATCAAGACCTAGATATGGGACCGGTGTTAATTCCGGTAGATGTTAGGTTACCGCGTGCTATATCTTTAGAAGGAGAAGAAGATGTGACAATGGACGATATACCACCTTTAAAAGCCAAAAAGGTTAAATTCAATCAAGACACCGACCGGCGACCCGGCAATCAAACCAATGATCCTTCTCGAACAGTACGACAACCACGTCAGATTGGACGGCAGTCAGAAATCACCAAAGAGGTTGGAGACAATGAAGTCCTTGACAAGATTATGAACACTCCAGTTAGCCTTACAGTGAAACAGATATTAGCATCCAGACAACATGCCGAGAGATTCATGGACAAAATCCGACTTAAGAATATTCGCCCACCAGAAGGAGCTGTACATATTTCTGTTGCACAAGCACAGAAGTTCCGAAGGGGGCTAATTTATGTATGCCTAGAAGGAGATGGTGTAGCATCTAGACCCGTTGTGGGAATGGTGGACACTGGAGCAATGATCAATATTGTAAAGAAGAAAATATTTGACGCAGCCATTGTAGCTCCTTTTGACAGAACTCAAGTTATGGCTATGGTCGATGCTAATGGAGGAAAGAGTTTCCTTGTTGGCAAAGCACCAAATGTAAGTCTTAATCTGGGGACAGCTGTAGAAACTATAGCTGATTTATGGATAAAAGACGGCGAAAACGTACCATATGACTTATTGCTTGGACGACCCTGGCAAACAAATAATTATGTGTCAATTGAGGAAAGACTCAATGGAACATACCTTGCTTTCCGACACCCTCAGGAGAAAAGGCATTACGAAGTTTTAGTGCAGCGACGTGACCCGGAAAGTGCCTTCTTTATAGAAGTAGGTAGTGCCTGGATCATGGAAGATCCCAAAGAAATACGAAACCCAGCCTTTAGTGATAATGATCAAACACAAGATCTGTCAAGATATAGCGACACATCAAGCTCAGAATATACCTTGGTAGAAGAGTGTGCGGATGTTCACTTTGTGGTAATTGAAGAAGACATACATGGGTCAGAAGGAGAGTCAGAAGTGGAAAATGATATACCTGACGCTAACACTGACAGCTCGCACACAAAACAACAAGTACCTACAGAGTTAAGACCAAGCAATCTGGAAACTACACTTTTGGCAGATACCACTGGAGATCAGCGTCCAGTATCCTCTACCACCATCTTGAAGCGTCTGCAAAAGGGACGGGAAGATCTGAAGCTGACTACGAATCCACAGCAAACAGACCCGTATCAACATGGGAAAGAATTAGAAGAGCGTGGAAAGATTACCCGACGCACTAATCCTGAGAAAGGACGAATAAATACTGACCCTTTCGTTATTGAAACTTTTCCAAAGTTGGGTATAGATTCCAATAATGATCGGGAAAGTAGTCCTGTATCAGGAAAGCGGAGTAAGCCAAAGCCTTCTGACGTCGGAGAATCTAGCAAGAGACAAAGACAGAGCTCACCAACTAAAAGCTCACAACATCCAGAAAAACGATCCGCAACAGCTGAAAGGGCTACCACTAGAACGGAAGTTCAGCCAGATAAATTACAATCTAGAGCTTCTGGAAAGCGACGTAACAAAAGCCGAGATAAGGAGAGAAAACCATCTGGTCATATAGAATACCCGATGGGAGATAATTCTCGAACCAGGTACGCTGGTTTTATTCTCAACAGACATCACAGGATTGATGTTCGGAAAGCTGTCATTCGCTGGAATAATATTCAGCCAAAAGAACCCCTGCTGCTAATTGAAGATAACCTACTAATGCAAGCCGAGACAGGTAAGCATACAATGAACCTTGCACCCTTGCAACAGTATTTGGACAGGTATGTAGCGGATGGAGGATCAATACCATTACTGACTGTTGAAGAAGAAAGAAATGACTCGCCCTCGGTAATCGTAATGCCAGGACTCTTGAAAAACGTCTTTGTGCTACAGCATCCAGCATATCGGCACATAAATGTTGTAATGAGTCCCGAACTGAGACAGCGGTTTGAGGCCAACCATAACGATATTATATATGTCTTGAAGGAGTTTCGAATCACCTTAGGCCATGTTCATATAATTGCGCAGCAGCAAATAACACTCGCCTCATCTCGTCCACCGGCAGTTACAGACATATCCGCCATACCATTTATTTATACCCGGGATAATCTAGGAACACATGAGGTGAATCAGCCAGATGACAATGGTACTCTTGTTCCATTCACCTATGCTGCCTTCCTCATTAACCGACACCGATCCAAGCTACTCCGTACTGCAATAGATCAATTCAACCAGAGGAACCCACACCTGGCTATATTTTCCATAGATGAAGATATTGCCACCGTACGAGACGACGGAAGCTATGAAATGGATATGGAACGGGTACAGGAATATGCAGAGGAATTCCTGCCGTACTTGTATGAGTTCATGCCTGTGGTCATAGTAGAGCAATGGGACTCGGTACCCTATGCTCCTGTTCATATTAAACGCTCACCTTCGTACTACGCTCAGCCAGAGTACATGGCTAAAATAAATGCTGTAGCGGACGAGGCCTTAACTAAATTACAGGCAACACTCCAAGAATCGCAAAAGGAGTCGGAGGTAATCTGGAATCGATATCTGCACCAATTGACGCCTTATCAAAGGGCACTCGCACCAAATGTTGGGACCAGTTATGCAGCTATTATGATCAACAAAAACGACCTTGAACTTACACGTCGTTCTGTAGCCCATCTAAATACCAAATATCCAGACACTTCTTTCTTGTTAGTAGAGAAGGAAGTGATTGAGGTCTTTGACGATGGAAAGTTCTTCCTTAATAAAGCATTTATGGCAAGAAATGTATATCCATACCTACCAAACGATGGAAAAAGAACTCCTATAGTAGTTTCGATGAACGATAATGCCATTCCAATAGCAGCAGTACCTGCAAAATACGGAAAGAATATTTATGAATCACCCCACTTCTTACAACCTGGACATAGATATCGTCCTGATAGCAGGGAGAATTTCCAGATAGCAATCGAACGATATGAAGGAGTGCGTCTAATAGAGGAGAAAAGGATGCACATGGAAGCACAAGGAAGAAGAGTATCACGAGGATCGCATACCAGTCGAAGTGTAAACTATGACGAGGCTACAGTCTTCTCAGTGCAAACCATGGAAGCAACTGAATATACTAAACCAAATACGGCAAGCGGCACAACTCACTATGCTCTAGAAAGTGACACCGAAGAAGGACAGTGGAATGAGGAAGTTGTTATATCCTTTAACGGCAAGCCGCTTATTCCGTTATGTACTCTCCGACTAAAGCCTGCAGATGAAAGGGAAATCAGGAAGGTAATTCGACAATCTGGAGCATGGGGAGAATGTGAAGGACATACACCGATTCACGGAATATTTGACCTGGAGTCGGGATTCGATCAGGTAGGATCACCACTTGACATAGTACTAGAACGGTCACTTACCTCTTGGGGACCATCCGGTAGCCCAGTAAACTACCAGGTATTGACTAGTGCTGAGACCATCGACAAAGCTGGGAAGCCCACGTATGCTGCTATTCTTGTTAATATGGATCGTTCAGCAGCTACCCGCATGGCTGTGGAGGAGCTCAACAGGGAGCATCCGGAAATGGCTATTCTTCTTATAGACTCAGACATTATCACTGTTAGAAGTGATAAGCTATGGCTGGTCAACAATGCGAAGTATGCCAAATTAACGCACCCATACTTGCCAGAAAATTGGCAGAGAATCCCTATAGTTGTATCAATCACTAGGAAGATGCTGCCTGCCTATACTTATCAAGTTGTGTATGCTGACCGAACATACGAATCAGTTGCATTCATGAAGAAATCGACAGAGTACCTCCCACAAGCTAGACGCCGCATGGAAAAAGCGATGTTTCATTATTCAGAATTGCATCGCGCAGCACATCAGCTGTTAAATCGCACAGAAAATGAACAGCCTAATTTGACGCTTCAGGACATACTCGCTCAACCACGCAAAGACCTAGTGCGGAGTATGGATATGAACTGTTCTGTCGTAATGGAAGGACTTACCAGACCTTCATATTCGGAGTACCCTCAGTCAATATATCCAGCAGATACACACAAGTGGATCGATGATGCTGATGAGATTGAACTGGCATGGAGACCATATGGAGACATGATTCCATTACGGGAATACTTTCTTCCACCTGAAAAAGAAGACTGGGTCAGGAAAACTTTACATGCCGCAGAACAGCTACAACAGAAGTCCAGTCAGGAAGATGAGCCGACTACAACTAATAACCAAGGAGAAGCTACAGACTACGACACAGGCAGGACCTACGCACAAAGTCCTCTACCTCCTTTTAGAGAGCTTGTAGAAACAGACGTGTCTGAGTTATCAGACTCCTCTCACTTTTCAAGTATCTCGCAGCCAGTAGGAATTATTATTAACCGAGTAAAACATCCGATAGGTGAAACAGCAATAAACAAGTACAACGAAGCAATAAACAAGTACAACGAATATTACCCTGAATATACAGTTTGGGTAATCAATGAAGATATCAAAGAGAGTCAAGATGCCGACAACATTCATGGATTTTCACGACAACAACTATCGAGACATGGAGGCAAAAACTTTGATGAAACCTTGCCGATTATAGCCTTGGAACATCGGATTAGAAAAATCCCAGAAAACATTCAAGGAATACTCAATGAGAGTTATTTCGAATTTCTCGAACAGAGGAATGGAGATATACAGTTCCCATCGGAAGTCCTCGTTCGTATAAATGTTATGTTGGAAGAAACGTTGCGCAGATTTGAAACCAGGAGCATACTGCCTTCATTACCCTATCAGGAAACAGAGACAGAGATCCATGAGAAGAATGGAACATCCAGATCTGTTGGACTGTGTTCCAGGAGAATTGGCTACGTTGCAGTTATATCAAATCAAAATTCGAGCAACCTTGTCCGTGACACAGTGGCATACCAAAATCTTATATATCCGGAATCACCCATTCTCTTAACACCAACAAGCGTAACAGACCTAGACATTTATAATAGGAAATATCTGGATCATAAAGCGTATGAATGGTATACTTCACATAAGCTTCCAATGGATGGAAAGTTAACGCCTCTAATCGTTTCAACTAGTAAAAACCAGGTACCGTATGGAGTGGAAATAATAGGACTCCATAGCTTGGTGTATCAAAGTACAAAGTTCATGGAGGAACCTGATCAGTTTAGAAAGGACGCACGAGACAAGTTGCATCACGCCATCATTCGATACAAAGCAGTAAGAGCAGAGGTTGCTAGAAACGTGAAAAGCCTCGTTAAGCCTTTCAAGGATACAGAAGCTATTGTCCTGGTAGGAGAGTCTGAAGAGACGGAACCATGGAAAGAATACCAGCCGGTTGAGGAAAACTCTGACTGGGATGATGATGAATCAGAGGACTGGCACAATGCACCTCGTGAAAACCAGGTTAAGAATTATGCTGGCATAGTCATAAACAAAGATAGCTCACCAGTAACTCGTAACGCTATTGTGCGACTCAACCTAGAACATCCTGAACATCCTTTTCTAATAGTTGAAACAGATATAGCTTGCTTTCGCTCGGATGGAAGGTGTGATATAGACCCTGAGTGCCTATCGAGTCATACTCATCGTTATCTGACAGCAGCAACGGATGGAAAGCGAGTACCCATCATCGTTTCGATAAGAAAGTATATGCTCCCAAGAAGTGCTTTAAAGGCTGACTTTGGAGACTATACATATGAGTCAAAAGACTATATGACCCATAAGGAGGAGTACTTACCAGAAGCTTCCGACAGAGTTCAGACTGCCTTGCTCAAATTCGAGCAGATATGCCAGGAAGAGCACGAGGAAATGCTCGCGGCCTTCCCTCAGAATAAATATCTTCGTGAGTCAACCATCAGAAACAAGTACGGCGCAAATCCGCAAAACCCCTGGCCAGTAACAATGGGACTATACCTATTGGTCGAGGCACCCTCTAATCAGTTAGCACGTGAAAGACATCTTTATTATGAATGGGATAGCGACCCCATCATAACGCGAGAGTATTTTGGCAATAACCCACCATTTCTTAGGGGAAAAGGGGAGGTTGAGCCATTGGTGCACTACACTAGAATCGGGCCAATGTCGCAAGAACCTGAAAAGGGATATCAGAAGCCTAATCATGAAAAGCGACTGCGCATTATTTATCCAATGAGCATACCAGGATACTATCATTCAGCACCTCGAAAAGTGCAATGGCGCCAGCTGAAACCTAGGATTACTCGGCGAGCCATTGAGGAAGCCTGGTACACAGTTGATGCAACGCTAAAGTCATATAGGCATAGAGGAGTTAAAACCCACCTTGCAACAGTAACGTCACAGTACACCCTTGACTTGACAACCAAACATTTATTTAGCAAAGTGGATGGGGAAGCTATGATACTGCTAAACAGCACAACACTACAGGTTGAAGAAGAGCAAATGCTAAATGATCCTAGCCGAAGAGTAGGGGCAGCGGTTGCCTTTTTCTTTGAAGATTGCCTCGAGGAAAAGAGCTGGCCTAGATATTATGAGTCAATCATTATGGAGACGTCCAAAACGGCAGACCTCTCCAAACCTTCTACATATGTGCCATCATGTGATCTTATGATGGCCATTACAACCTCAAATGCGGAGGTACAGGAACATTTGACAACCTCAGGAGAGCCGACAAAAGATGAGCGGCTAGAATTTCTAATGGACGCACTACGATCTTCCTGCGGATCTGAAAAAGATATTTTTAGAAATCAGAGAGCCCATCCAGAAGCTACCTTCCTCGGCAAAAGAAACTACATAAGTCAACACGCACTACAACAACAGTTGCACGCTATTCAAGAAGCAGAAAATGGACTTTACAATTATCCTGAGAGAGGATTTGAACGCTATCAAATCATGATTACGTCTGGCCATGTTATACGTTTTGAGACTGAATCTTCCAGGTTGAAGGAATATGAGGAAGAGCAGAAGCAATCTGTTGAGACATTAGTATTAATCAATGCAACAGTAACTCGACGAGATAGGAATGGACGGATAAGTGTAAGGAGAGGTCACTTATTGCTCAACCATTTTCCCAATCTGTACCATTCACGTCTACCTCACAATCCAGATTATCCAGGTCAAGAATCGGAGGAAGATGACTCCGGCAACGAATCTCGAGGTGACTATCTAAAGAAATTTCAGTCAGAAAAGGACAAAGCTACAGGCC
>CEMG01181983.1:0-12710 GCA_001179705.1 Baeospora myosura | reverse complement strand
CCCATCTGAGGCATGCACGACCGCAACGTTGTAATCGACAGCAGGAGTTCAGGATATTGATCGAGTGTCAGGTGAGTATCGTTGCATATTGTCGTGTTCGTATAAAGAACACCTACTGACTGAATCTTCGACAATCGTAGATCGCAGCGCTATCCACTTCACATCTATTCAATTTTTTCGCTCGGACGCGGTTACCTGCGTTGCTGTGATATTGGAGATGCACTGCGACTCCGATGCAGTCGCTAATTGCTGACTTCCTAATAAAAGCCGACTCGGATCTCCGTCGATTGTACTTATATGGATTCGGCTCAAGAAAATGGCGTCCGCTGACTAGAGTGGATTTCTTCGTGAGTGGGGTTAGAGTTATGCTAGCTGATCAGCGCGTGGAACTGCTTAGCTTGCTCGGGATGAAGATTGAAGAGGTACGTATCATTTTGTACTAGCCATTCGCATTTTGTATGTCGCATTCCTTCCCACCTTGCCCATAGGGTAACGGTGGGATCATCTTCAACGCGGCCTCCGTGCAGCTAAAACGCTCGTGTGATCAGAGTCGAGGTTTCCGATGTCATCTTGAGCAGTCACTTCCAGTCACTCCCCCAGATCTTAGCGAAGTACAAAGCTATCCAGTCGAGGCCCTCGACGTGTTTTCTACGTGAAAGAGTCAGAAAGACACTGTTAACACGCGAAAGTGCGGTCCCTGACTCCCTGGGCCCTTGCTGGGCCCTGGCTTGGCCCTGGCATTACAGCCCGAGGTCACCTGACGATTGACTCAGGCATAAATTAAGAAAGCCTCCGGGACCTGCCTCTTACCAACACTCTGAGCTCATCGTTTCATACTAACGACCACCCTGCCCCAAGGGAATATACATAGAATCAGAGATAATGTCGTCGGACTACGAGTTCTCAGACGATGATGGCGACTACTATGACGATGAGGACATGCTCGACGGTACGCAAGACGACGGCGGTGAGCTCCCAGCTCGTGGTCGTGTTATGCGCGCTAACTTGACCTCGGTTGCTTAACTTCAGGTCAATCAGAGGACGATATGGATATGGATGCCTACAATGACGACTTCAAAGTCACCGGCGGCGTCAAGCGCAAGGCGTACGAGATTGAGCATGATTCGCTGAGCCAGACTGCAGTCGAGAAGCTCATGCAGAAGGATACTGATTATATCTGTGGCATTCTGGGTGTGGATGTGAGTCTGAGCCACTTGCTATGATGGACTTAATTGACCCAAAGTGGATAGGCAAGCACCGCTGCCCTACTGCTCCGCCACTTGTCATGGAACAAGGAGCGTCTCATCGAGAAGTACATGGATAATCCTTCCGGTATGCTCTGTGCAGCGGGAGTCACCATCCCGGAACCCTCATCTTCACCATCGATCATGCGCTCCCATTCCCATTCCTCCAGTCAGGGAACGTCCTCCCGGTCCACCCGGTCCACCTCAAAGCTCTTATCATCTCTCATATCTCCCTCGAAATCGTCCTCCTCCAGGGCGTCTCCGACGTCCCCACTATCCCCTAATACCACACCGAGAGCACTTCGGCAGCAGACGCCGAAACCGGCCGATGAGCCATTTGTCTGCCCCATCTGCTTCGACGATTCAGACGACCTCCGACCCCTTTCTCTAGACTGCCACCATCTCTTCTGCTCCGGATGCTGGGAAGCCTACACATCCTCGAAGATCCGTGACGAGAGCGAGCACTCTATTCGATGCATGGCCGAAGGCTGCGCACTAGTCACCCCCGACGCTTTCATCAAAGCCATCCTCTTTCCCGACGCCCTACCACCCTCTGCAGAGGCAGCAGACAACTCTTTGACGTGGTCCCGATTCCAGGAACTCCTCGTGCGACACTTTGTCGCGTCCAACTCCAGTTTGAAGTACTGCCCACATCCGGGGTGTACGAACACCGTGTCGTGCCCGTCGGCCGCGTCCAAGTCCTCACTCGTCACCGTCGTCCCAACCGTCTCATGCGGTGCGCGTGGGATCATCAGCGAGTTCAAATCGACGTCGCAGTCGCAGTCCCAATCCCCACGGGATACCAATGGGATGTCCATCACGGCTAAGGAGCACAAGTTCTGCTTTGGGTGCCCGATTGAGACTGATCATAGGCCGGTGGTGTGTGGTGTGGCGAAGATGTGGATGCAGAAGTGTCGAGACGACAGCGAGACTGCCAACTGGATAAAGAGCAATACGAAGGAGTGCACTAAATGCCAGAGCACGATCGAGAAGAATGGGGGGTGCAAGTACGTGCTTTTGGCCTGACATTTTTTGATTTTGAAACTGATTGCATTCCTCGTACAGCCACATGACGTGCAAGAAATGCAAGCACGAGTTCTGCTGGGTATGCATGGGTGCGTTTAATCCTTCTTGTTGTTTTCGTCGCATCTTAATCCTTTTACCAGGCCCATGGTCGGAGCACGGGACGCAATGGTATAATTGCAATCGCTTCGACGAGAAAGGTGGCATCGACGCTCGCGATTCTCAGAGCAAGAGCCGGGCATCGCTCGAGCGTTATCTCCACGTACGTATCTTGTTCCCGCTGTCTCCCGCGTCGCTGACGTCCATGAATTTAGTACTACAACCGTTGGGCTAATCATGAACAATCCGCCAAACTCGCTTTAGATTTATACGCGAAGACCGAGAAGAAGATGGAGGATATGCAAATCACGAGTTCCTTGACTTGGATCGAGGTTTGTCGCCSTCAACTCCTTGTTTTTGGRTTGATTCTCATGYACGGAATYGGTGTGCTATAGGTGCAGTTCATGAAGAAGGCTGTCGAAGAAGTCGACAAGTGTCGTCAGACCCTCAAGTGGACGTATGCCATGGCCTACTATCTGGCGAAGTCGAATGAGAAGGATCTGTTCGAGGATAACCAGAGGGACTTGGAGAGGGCCGTTGAGGATCTCTCGGAACTGCTGGAGTCACCGATTGAGGCGGAGAATATAACGGTTCTGAGGCAGAAGGTCACAGACAAGGCGGTATGTGATCATATATCTCCTTCCGTTGTGTGGATGGTTGCTGATTTGAGATGGTTCATGGAATAGGTGTATGTTCAAAAGCGGAATGAGATCGTGCTTGAAGATACTGCGACGGGGTTCTTGGAAGGCAGGTGGAGGTGGAACATCTCCGTCGATGGGTTCGACGATCCTGAGAAACTGATGGATTAGATGTGCATTCTCAAGACTCATTTCAACCACTCACATTCCTCATCTCTTCCTTCATGCACCACCTTTTTCTTTGCCCGTCATCATCATCCTCCATTCTACCTCAAGGACCCCCATCGCACGTGCTCGGATATGCTTCAATGTTTAGACTATCTTTCCCTTTTACTCCTCTGCTCTCTACACTCGTCCTCCAATCCTGTAGTTTTGTTGTCATCTGTCTCTATATCCTTCATCCCACATCCTCCACTCTTTCCTGGGACTGTAGCAACAATCGCAATTTTAATCGAATACCATATATCTGCGTTTCTCAAACATGAAGTAGAGTTGAGGCGAGCAATATAGATATGTACCACACCGACATCTATCCACACGAAGCGCCCTTTCTAGACTCGAACCAAGACYTAGCACGTAAGTTGAAGAGAGTGGCTCGAGTCTACGCCCTTTCCGAGTGGAAACCCCTAAGACCGTTTCACATCTGCTACCACCATCAACAATTACAATCGCTTGAAATGCTCGGTACATCTCCTCCTATCTATGCCTCAGTCATAATCATGAAAGCATGCCATAGTGGTCGGATTGACAGGTGGTATTGCCACCGGCAAATCCAGCACTTCCAAACTGCTTCAAGCACGACACGTCCCCATCATTGACGCGGATATCCTTGCACGACAAGTAGTCGAGCCGGGAACGTCAGGTCTCGCGAAGATAGTCAAGTTCTTTGGCCAAGATATACTTCTACCTGATGGAACCCTCGACCGCAAACGACTGGGCTCTATCATCTTCAATGACGAAGTCAAGAGGCGAAAGCTCAACTCTATCGTTCATCCGGCTGTCCGGTGGGCGATGTTCAAGGCGGTGGTTGTTCATTGGCTCAAAGGAGAGAAACTTTGCATCATGGACGTGCCGCTACTGATAGAAGGAGGGCTGCACAGACTGGTGGGAGATGTGGTGGTTGTCTACTGGTATGTCACGAACCTTGAAACCTTGCTCTGCGCTCACAGTGGTTGAATGTTATAGCTCTAGGGAAGTTCAGCTTCAGCGCTTGATGCTACGCGATGGCTCGTCCGAGGAGGAGGCCTCGTCGAGGCTCAATTCGCAGCTGCCCATCTCAGACAAAGTCCAGTATGCAGACCATACGATCGATAACTCGGGCACACCGCAGGACTTGGAATTGCAAATAGACTCGCTGGTCCATAAGCTGCAGAGAAAGGCGGGGTGGTTCTGGCGACTCAGCTGGATAATGCCACCTGTCGGGTTGCTATCTGCCATTTGCACCTTGCTCTGGCGAGCGAGGCGGAACTCTCCGCGCAAAAAGAAAGACTGATTGCTCGCTTTCTCTTTCTTTATCCGGCGAACTTGGTGGCGATTCTGCAGGTATGTGAACTACATTGAACTGGCACCGCAAAAAAATCTCGCTAATAGTCGACAATGAGTCGCAGCAGTATAATAGCTCTATCGAAGCACTTGCTCTGCAATGTCACTAGACGGCAAGTTATGTATTTATTCCACCACTACAATCCATCATTTCCTGGTCAACAACGATCCGGCGTGTTTTGTGGTGAACTCGATCAATGCTCTGCCCTCGTGCTTTTCCTCGGCGTTGATGCCACCTCTTTAAGTTTAAGCTCTAAATCCCTACAGACTAGCATTGCTTCAAAGTGTTTCGTCGATCCCGCTATCGGGTGGTGCCTGGTGACGACACACCTGCATCGCCATGGTTCACCGCTTGGATCATGATGATACTTTTGGCGCTCATTGGTGCTAATCGCACCGCAACAGCGAACGTTGATCCGTTGAACAGGTTGACAAGTCAAGCACAATGGCACACACACCGTGCTCATTGCCAATCACCTCTGCTATGGAATCCCTCTGTGATACGCAGTCGTCGCGAATACAAGGTGGGTCCACTTCGAATGTGGGCCGTACCATGCCAGTTTGATTGCATCATCGTGCTATGACCACATCCGGATTGTCGGAAAACGATCACTGTGTGCGGCGTGCGTCGGGAGCCTTGCAAGTCCAGGCACAGCAGTTGCTCTGGTGATCCATTCAATCGTCTCGGCTTTTCAATGCTATCAAGATCCGCGTCACACCGAACACAATATGCCGCTCATTCATGTTTGTGTTACAAAGATACCTTTCGCTGAGTATCAGACTCCGACGTTGCCAATTCGACTAGACTATAGACGATGATGGTCTGGTTGCCCTCGCGGTTGCGCACACATGTGTTCATAGATGCTATAAGTATAGTCTCGATAGAGTTATTGACACCAAGCAGCTGGCCTGTTCAACACCTCTCATCTTTCTTCCTCATGAAATACTCTACGACCTTTTACGCCTCTCTTACGACCTTCACGATTTCCCTGGCGGCACCACTCGCCCCTGGGATCTATGACTTTGGAATCACTCGCAGAGATCCTGTGGATTCCTCTAGCTTTGCGGCCGACTCTTCCATCAACGCTGTTGCTATCTACGACGCCGCAAAATCTGCAACCCAAAAACCACTTGCCAGCTACCTGACGGATTCCGACTCAACTACGGAGGTTAGTATATACGGCGACTGGCAAGACCTCGATGGTGTGAAAGCCTTTCACTTCATCGCGGATATGGACATCGATTGCGATGGTGATGGTGTGAGTTCAATCGTATCCACCACTTCATGGGCTAGACTGACTGATTTTTGGCAAACAGTATAAATGCGAGGTACTTCCTAAATTTCCGCGACATCCGCAGAATGCGTCTCATGCTCTCTCTCCAGGGAGCCACAACCTCAGACCCAGATACATCCTTCGGCCACCTCGACACGAACCAGGTCCCATACTTTGTGATACCGGCTACATTCACCGACAACCAGAAGGATATGGTAAAACCCAATGCTGTAGGAGCAATTATATGTGGGGGAAAAATGTTTTACGGTATCTTCGGGGACACAAAGTCAGTCGCTCGCTCCACGCGCACTTCATAGAGTTCAACTTTATTGACGCATTTCACAGTGGGGCTACTCCTCAAGTAATTGGAGAGGCGTCATTACTACTAGCGCGAGCATGTTTTCCCGACGCAAATATCAGCGGTTCCCTTGGGCATGGTCCAGCAGATGTTGCTTGTAAGCTATTACTAGATAATTACTCGCATCACTCATACCTCACCGCTCACTTCTTTCTACAGACATCGTATTTGGAAATGAAGTGCCTACTGGTGTCGAGGACAAGACCATAGATATTGCTGCCCTGAAGACACTCGGAGACCAACAAGCTATGCTTCTACAAAAGGCTCTTGCTATCGAAGGGGGCACTTCTGGAGGCTCCGACCCCGCTCCCAGCGGTACTGATGCGACCACGAGCCCTTCATCGTCCCCCACCGCTTCCTTGGATGGCGCGATCACTGGAGTTATCAAGGGACAATGATCCTAGTGGTTCAAGTCAAAACGCCTCCTTATCACGCACAGAGCCATTCATGTGCTGTAGATGTCGAGAGTAGTAGTAAGTACTGATCTATGAAACGCTTCTCTTGATCCTTAATTTCCACTCGCGATAACATTTTTGAACAGATGGAAGTAAAGTTCGAATCATGATGGGTAGATGCTGATACTGTAGTAGTACTTAGTAAAGAGAAGAATGATACTTGACTTTTTGTAGCGATGAATATTCATTCAAGTTGTGTAACATCCAATTCTTCCAATTCTTCAAAGTCCTTGGAAGTTGGAACAGATTGAATTCCATTGAATTCAGGAACTCGAAGACATGATTTGATCATGATACTAGTAATCAACATGAAGCCTCGAGGAAGAGGTGCTGCCCTGCCTGCGAGTCGGACGCGAATCTGGAAGAACTGAAGCTTGGGACACTGACTCCTGAGTGGAACTCGGTATGCAATACTAGTTACTAGGTCACATAAGAGAGGAAACAAAGGTCAACGTCTGAAAACGTTACATCGGGCCTTGATCGGGCTGAAGCGCGAAGCGGCCAAGTCCATGCCAAGATCTTGCCTTTAACCACCGTCATGTTGATCTTCAACCACCAAGTCAGAAGCAAATCAAGCGCCCCGTTCAACTTCAAGTTACTTAATGATCATTCTATCTCCAGCTGCCTTATATCTTCCGGTGATCGCTGTCCAGACAGGATGAAGAGATGCCAACTTGAAGGCTGTGGGCCTGTGGCAACGGTTTCATCACACCTAACTGAGGCCCAGTCATCCCGACTTGATTTCTACTCATCCCCCGCGGCAGCATGAATATTGGAGCACTAGTAAGTACTGACTTTTGATCAGCCAATGCATTGAACAGCGCATACTTGAGCTCCTGCGGATCTTTCAGTAAGCATCGAGGAAACAATCAAATCCAGACGAGACAGTTGACTAGCAACAAATCCAAACGAGCGCTAAGCAGTACTGACTCCGATATCGTCTTGAAAACCACATCTGGTACGTCCATATTTTTCTCATTTCTCTTTCGTCAAGTGCAGCTTAGGCTCTTCAAAGAGAGGAGGCAGAAGATTGCCACAACGTCTTTTCTCGAAAACTTACACCGTCGTGCCCTTGCCGGCCCCTTGGTCGTGCCTCTTTTCTCTGTCAAAGGAGAAGTACTGCGCGACCGTCTCCTACCGATGGCGCCACTGTTTGTATCTAAACCAAATTCTATTCACTCTGGTCACTAGTATCGGAATTGTACACTCTTAACTGATCTGTATGCTGATTACCGTTTCCAGGCGTACCAGGACAGAGTACCCTTGTACTACAACCCTCGTACCGATCAGACAACTCCTTGGAAATCGTTGAGTCACGGTGTAATTGCTATCGACTACCCTGCGGCGACGACCGTGTGTTTGAATGAAGAAACCGGTTACGATCGGACTTCGTGAGATCGATACGTCTCATGTTTACGGCCTTAGTCGGTGACTCTCAGGTTCTCAAGCTATAAAGCTGGACCTCCCCGCGACAATGAACCTCAGCAATCGGCTGGTCCCTGCTATCGCCCCTCTTTTCAACGATGAAATTCTCCATCTATACCTTCGCATCTGCAACTGCTTCTATCGCCCTGGCGGCGCCACTCAGGCCATGGATGCGGCCGCTGAGCAGACAAGCTAGCCCCAACGTAGATTTTGCCGCCGACCCATCTATCGATGTCGATGGCATCTATAAGGCTGCTCTTGCTGCCAATCAGCAATCTCTTGCCCAGTTTGCGTCGGGAATTGGACTCAATGACGCAGTCCATATCTTCGGTGACTGGCAGAAACTCGATGGGGTTTCTGCTTTCCACTTCATTGCTGACATGGATGTCGATTGTGACGGTACCGACGTGCGTGTATTTTTCATTGATTGACGGACCAGCATTGATCTTTGCCTTCCACGCAGGCTGCCTGCCCAGTAAGTTCGACACGAATACCACTCAGAGGCAATCACTCACCAACGATGTTACCAGGGCAACCCAGATGGGCAGACACAGACCTCGTTCGGTCACCTTGCCGCGTCTAAAGTCCCTTACTTCGTTATTCCAGCCTCATTCACCGAGCAGCACGCGGATATCATCAAACCCAATGCTGTAGGGGCCATCATTTGCAATGGCAAGATGTTCTACGCCATCTACGGTGACCAAAAGTGAGTTCAACTGTCTTGTACAGGATGTATAATATCTCATGTCTTGGCCTCTAGTGGTGACACTCCCGAGGTCATCGGGGAGGCCTCTCTTCTGTTGGCCAACACATGTTTCCCCAACGATGGTCTAAACGGGAACAAGGGCCACACTGACAAGGATGTTGCCTGTGAGTCTACCTATGACTTTTATTCCCTCTGCATCTGACAGAAAACCGCCTCTAGACATCGTCTTTGGTACGCAAGTTCCCACCGGCGTTGAAGACACGACAATCGACATCGCCGCATTGAAGGTGCTAGGGGACAAGCAAGCGAAGTTGCTTCAGACTGGCCTCAAGCTCAGCGGTGGACGTACTGGAAGTTCTGCCAGTGGGATAACGCCCTCCCCTTCACTCACTTCCTCGGGGTCCTCTCCAGAGTCCACCACTGATTCGGAGTCCGTCACCGACTCTACTACGATGGATCCCGCCTCGGACTCTACGACCACTATCTCAGGGTCTTCGCCGGAGTCCACCACCGCTTCTGAGTCCAGTCCTGATGCGACGTCGACGACAGATGGTTCTACCCCAGACTCAACGACAGAATCCACCGCGGAGTCTACTAGCACTGACTCCACCGGAGACCCGACTGCTACGACAGACCCGACCACCGAGCCAACAGCAGAGCCCTCCTCGGACGGCAATGATGACTGAGCGTGTGGACTCGTAGCGTAGTCATGGTATCGGTAGTCAATCAGTCAATGCAGAATTGCCTTCCTTCCTTCAAAACTTGACATCCTTCATGAGGGACCGTGACAACACATTCACTTTCTCAGCTTCTCCCTATGGCCAGGCTGGTAATCAACGATTAATCAACGATCAACGTCAATACTTCAACGTTCAGCGTCCACGGACACGTCACAAAATGCTTGAGGTATAGATAGAAATGTTGGTATGCTAGGCGTTAAGAAAAATGAAGACAGACTCGGGGCCGTAGGGCGCTCTTAGGGTGGGATGCGATATAGGTATAAGAAAGGGCGTCTAGGGAGGAGAACATGCATGGGAGGTGAAGGTAAGGATGCAGGTGGACGTTGTCGCCCATTAAGGGTGTCGAGGATGACAACGGGATAAGGGATGGATGGATGAATGAAAGGAGGATGGATTCAAGTTGCACAATGAATGAGAAATAAGACAAGTGTTATGGAATATATGTGGAATTGGTAAAGGCCTACGATACGAAGAGAAAGTAGAACAGAAAATGTAGAAATGGAAAAATAAAATGATGAAAAGTCATTATAATAACCTTCAATCATCGTAACAATCCCTGCATGAGGTCCGTATTGTCACGTCCGATCCCTAAACCCATCCACCTCTAGATAAACGAACCATCACCCATACGACCTGTGCAGTCACCTCAATCACCGCGCATACCCGGTCTGCATCTCCATCTGCTCATCGGCCTCCCCTCTCCCCCTACTCCGCATCTGGTTGTTCCCCTGCGCCCCCGCCCGGGCAGCGTACACCGGTGTGGACTGCGGCGAATCCCTATACGGCGTGGGTCCAGGCGACTCCTGGTCATCCCTGAACGGCGAGTTATCGTCATGGAACGGAGAGTGCTGCGGCTGTGAAGGCTGGCGTTGCTGTGGGTAGGGCTGTTGGTATGGGTTCGCGCCAGATTTTTCATTGACGCCTGGTGAGGCCCCGTCTGCGCCCCCTCCTGCATCCATGGCGGCGGTGGCGGCGGAGATGTCGCCGATACCGGCACGGGTTCCCCAACCAGTCTGAGAAGAAAAAAACAAGAAGGTTAGTAAAATGTTGATAGGGGTGAAGAAAGGAGTGAAGCGAACCTCGTGTAGCGTAAATAGTGCGTATAGCTTCATGATGGCGAAGTAGTAGCCGAAGAGAATGAACGCTGGAACGTAGATTATGTCTTGCGGCCGACCCCAGAGATGTGGGAGGAGCTTGGCGGTACGGGTTGCGAATAGCCAGACGACGTAAGATATGCAGACATTCCTAGGTGCATGATGCAGTATGAGCGTCAAACGCATGGGAGAAAAACATGAAATATGCCTTACCACCAGGGTAAATGGTATCCTCCTTCGTCAATAGGTTTTGTGCTCTTGTAAACTAGTACGGCGACGAGGACTGGGCCCGCGAGTAGAGTGAAAGGATTAATTAATTTGTCGACCTAAGGATATCGTTCGTTAGGATCCATATATTTGAAAGAAGTACTAGGACTGACCATCGTATAGGCCACGTATGGGTGACTTGTCCAGATATGCCGTTCTGTGAAGAGACTGCGAATATCTGACCGCCAAGTATTCCGCGTCCACCGCAACACCTGCTTCAGGAACCGCCAGTTGGGCTTCATCGTACTCAACAACTCGGCCTCCTTGCAGCACTGGGCGTACGTGCCCCAGCCATGGGCCACCATCCACCTCGTCAAGAATTTATCGTCGCCCGAATTGAGCTGATACTTTCCTAACCAGTAGTCGTGCGTAAACCCATGCAAGAAATCGGGGTCCTTGAGGATGATAGTGCGGTATGCGGCTGTGCGCCCAGAAAGACATGGCAGCCCCCCGTCGATATGCGTGGAGCATGAGATTTCGATGTTACGAATCGTGAGACGGAAAGCGGCGAGGACCTCCCACACGGTCATGCGGTCCCCACAGGGCTGCACGCGCTGGCTGGTCCCGACGCCGCCAATTTTCTGATCCTCGAAGCACGCAAGAACGTGAGGGAGCAGCGTCGGCGGCCAGATGGCATCGTCATCAGCGAAGACGATGATGTCGGTGGTAACGTTCTTGATGCCGTGGCTCATCTGCAGGCGTTTGTTGGCAAAGGGGACGGTCATGACGCGGATGCGCTCGGGGTCGACCTGGTTGGCGAGGTCGAGTAAAGGGGCGTACATCTTCTCCTCTGTGATAATGAGAATCTCCTTCGGCTTGCCGACGAGCCAACTCCTGGCTGCCTCCTTGAACTCCTCGCCGGCATCTATCGTTGGCACGACAATGGTGACATCCTCAGAGGCGATGTATGTTGGATTTTCGGGTAATGGAATTGGGCGGTATGTGGCCCATGCGGCGATACGAATTAGATACCAGAGGTAACGGTAGAAGCTGCGGGTGGTTAGCACAAAGGTTTCGGCCTCATTTCGAGCGAAAAACTCACCCAATGACACCGAAGGGTATGACTGTGAAATGAATCAGCCAAAGCGAGCGCACAGACGAAGGAAAGGAGACATACAGATCGGAAATTGATCAGAGGTTAAATGCAACATCTGGGAGTAGTATTAAGGATTGTAAAGAGCGAATACGACGCCAGAGACGAAGAATAACGGGTGAGCCTCGCCGGCGACAGCGAGCTCGAGGGTGTGGTCGTAAAAGAAATGCGAAGGCGGGTGTGTTGAGAAGAGAGAGATGATGGGTGGGCAATGCTCTGTCGTCAATTTCCTCCACGTCGGACTTTTAATATTTATTTCAATCTCGGCACTACGTATTCACCCCGCCCCTTTTCTGCAGCGGATGAAGGAGCTTTTTCAGACATTATCTACATGCGCCGTTCTATATCACTCTCTCAGATATCCTTCATTCTCCCCGCACAACTTGAGCTGCAGTCTGAGGCGTCGCGACGGCCCAGAGACATTTCACACGTGTCCCGCAGGTGGCGACGGCGTTGTTAGTCAGCAGATACAACACATTCCTTTTTCTGTCTCATGCTGTTCGTCTCCGATGTACCACCCACAAAATCTCGACCGAATCTTGACCGCAACATGCTATGAGTTTGTTGTGATCTCGGTGATATACACATCTTACACTGGTATGGAGTAGTCCATTTTTTGTGGCTCTCTACGGGCTCCTTCCGCCGATATGGATTCAGAACGTTGGGGTTCCGCGATTTGTATCCGCCAGCCGCCGCCGGCGTGATATCCGCGCTCAGGAAGTTCACTCCTCAAACTGGTGCTGGCCACTGGT
>CEMG01181981.1:0-18724 GCA_001179705.1 Baeospora myosura | reverse complement strand
TTCCACTAGGTAGTACAAAGTGAAAGCAAAGAAGAGTTTGAAGGAGACAGAATGTGAAGAGGGTATGTCAACGAGAGCGCTCATTGGTGGTCCGTGGGGGGCTCGAATGCGATTGAGTGTAGTATCCTAGTCGATGCATATGTTTTATAATCCCAATGAGCACATGTACACCGATAGGTGTGTCCATCATCAAGTCTGAACCCCCTTGGAGACTTTCGTAGTCCGAGACACTATTAGACAGCCAACTACCTGAGGTTGATCATCGTCGGATTCGAAGGCGCTCATTGATGTTCCACTGAAACCGAGGGGAAGAACCGGTCAATGACCATATGTTTCTCCCGGCGAGGACGGGGCAACGGGTGAAAAACGGAGAGCGCAAGTTTTCTGACGAGGTAGTCCAATGGGCAGGCGTCCAGACTATTYGGGGCGCCATTTAAGATCGTSAAACGTATCAGGAAACGTGGGATATCCCAATGCAGTGACAGTGGCGCCGAAGCTCGCGGGTTACGGACACACAAATGGACCCACATAGACAACGCCAACTAGTATCGATGAGATTATAAGCCGGAGACTACGTGTCTCCGGAATGACAGCCATGTCCAAGCTTGAAAGTATCATCAGYTACGTGGACCAAGTCGCGCTTGACGCCAAAGGAGCGAGATTCTGGCATCACGTACTGCTCTTCGTCGCCTATCTGTATTTTTCTCTCCGATCCTTGAACCTCCTCTGGTTCACCACCACCAATCCTGGGATTCTTGGATCCGGCGTTCGGGGCGACTCCAAGTACGAAACTTTGCGGAAGCTCAAGAACGCCGCAGGGGATGAGTGGGCAGATATCATACCAACGACGATCAGGATTACACGGAGAGTGGACCTTGGGGATCTGGAGGAGGCAATGGCAGGAGGTGGAGTATGGGAGAGGACGAATTCCAAAGCATTGAAATTCCCTGTCATCGCCAAACCTGATCTAGGCGCTATGGGATGGAAGGTTCATAGAATTCAATGCATGGAAGAGTTGGGGCGGTATGCAGCAGAGGCATCGGCCGACTTCCTGCTGCAGGAGTACATCGACTCCGAGATTGAAGTGGGTGTGTTCTACTATCGGATGCCCAACGAAAACGAGGGCGTTGTGTCGTCTATCGCACGCAAGGAGTTTTCAGCCGTTGTTGGAAACGGAGTCAACACGCTTGAAGCTCTGATCGCAAGCGATAGGAGGGTGGAGAGAGTGCAGAAAGGCTTCAAGGATCTAGGGTTTTACGACAATCCGGACGCGTTGAAGCAGGTAATTCCCAGGGGGGAAAGGTTGGAGCTAGGAAGCCCTGGAAACCCGTTTTTCTGGAGCAAGTCATACGACGAGAGGAATTGGGCGAACGAGGACTTGCGAATGCTACTGGACTTTCTGTCTCAAAGATTTGAAGGCGGATTCTATTATGGTAAGCCTGGAGTCATTGTCATTCTTACCAATACAGAACAACTGACCTGGCCAATCTGTTCAATGTACAGGGCGCTATGATATTCGTCTATCCATCCCTGCTGGGCGAAGCATAGAGTCTATCGACCCCTCCACAATTCGCATCCTGGAGCTCAACGGTGCGGGCTCCGGCGTTCTTCATGTTTGGGCCGATGGATTCACAATTAGAAGGATCTGGAAAGACACATGGGTGCATTGGAAAATGTGCTGGCGCATAGCAAGGTATAACCGGCACAGAGGAGTGAAACCGATGTCGATCCGCGAGGCCTGGGAGATTTTCCAGTTATTGAGGAACACAAAGTTTCAACGAGGAGACTGGTGAGGTTTATGATGAGATTAAGCTAGGATATACAGTTTGGTATACCACATGTAATGGGCGAGATGGTGGTTAAAGTTTGAGGAACAAAAGGGCGGAATATAATTCAAGTCACGCTCATTTATGCCACTTACCCCCTTACTTTCTGGCAACTTGCCCAAGTCAGTGCTGGACGCGACTGATCTCGAAAAGCGCGTCTTGTGTCTCTTATATCCCATCTAACGAACAACATTCCTTCAAATAATCATCTTTTTAACGAAGAAATCGACGCAGAATGACGACACCTTCCAGACCCACGAGCACTAGTTCCAAGGCTACTAGCTCCAAATCTCTACATGATTATGTCGGTTCAGTCTCTATCTTCGCTTGCGAATACGGGTTGAGAATACTATGTCATAGCAACTGGGCGATTCCCTCGGAAAGGGAGCTTTCGGCCAGGTCTACCGTGCGTGATCATGCGCGCTTGCCTGCCTACCATCGTACTGAACGAGTCTTGCGACAGGCGCACTCAACTGGGCTACAGGGGAGACCGTGGCAGTCAAGGAGATCCAGCTAACGAACATCCCAAAAGGCGAAATCGGAGAGATCATGGTGTGTACCACCCGAACCCCCCCGTGAGGACTGGTACTGACCGCGACTCGAATCGCAGTCCGAGATCGACTTGCTGAAGAATCTGAATGTGAGTCTCACCCGCCTGACGGTAGTCAGCTCCTCACATGGGTCTTCGTAGCACCCCAACATCGTCAAGTACAAGGGCTTCGTCAAGACCCGCGAATATTTGTATATTATCCTAGAGTGCGTGCAGCCCCTCCTCCCCTTCAGACGATAACCTCACACTCCATCTCTCCACCAGATTCTGTGAGAACGGCTCTCTCCACAATATCTCCAAGCGATTCGGCAAGTTCCCGGAAAACCTCGTAGCTGTGTACATCTCCCAGGTCCTCGAAGGGCTCGTCTACCTCCACGACCAGGGTGTTATCCACCGTGATATCAAGGGCGCGAATATCCTCACCAACAAAGACGGCACAGTCAAGCTGGCGGATTTCGGTGTGGCGAGCAGCACGACGACCGGCGCCGTGAGCAACGATGCTGTGGTTGGGAGTCCCTATTGGAGTGCGTCCGTTCGCATCTCTTCATACATCTTCTGACCTTTGAGCAGTGGCTCCGGAGGTGATCGAGCAGTCTGGAGCCACCACCGCATCGGATATCTGGTGCGTGTGCCTCTCGCGTTTCCACCACTCATATCTTGCTAACCCGCCACTGCAGGAGCGTCGGATGCCTGGTCATTGAACTTCTTGAAGGAGCCCCGCCGTACCACTTCCTGGACCCCATGCCCGCTCTCTTTCGAATAGTTCAAGACGACTGCCCCCCGATCCCCGAAGGCGCGTCTCCTATCGTGAAGGACTTCCTCTACCACTGCTTTCAGAAAGACTGCAATCTCCGCATATCAGCCAAGAAGCTCCTCCGGCACCCGTGGATGGTCTCGACGAGGCGACAGATAGCGAAAGGCGCATCCGAGCCACCGTCAGGCGAAAGAGCGGCGAGGAGACCACTGAGCAACTACAATTACGACGAGGCGGTGTTGAAGGTGCAGGAATGGAATGAGGCGCTGAAATGTACGTTTCTTCCTTTTGAGTTTTTCTGTGTGGTGGTTAGTATTCTCAGCTCACTACCTCTACAGCGCCCACCCGAGTATCCAAGCACCCTGGCCGCGGGCAAGCGCGCACTTCTGGACCACCGTCGCCCACCCGACAGGGAGCTGACTTCCCCATTGCCCCCTCCACGTCCGCCGGCTCTATCCCCTCGTCATCTTCTGGAGCGATGGTCTGGAAGAGCGGCTCCGCCCCGAACATGAAAGGCGCACCAATCAACCTCATCGACAAGATCCAGCCTCTCTCATTCGTTTTGCAGCCCCCAGAGGAACAGACAGATAACTGGGACGATGATTTCGAGGAGGGCATTTCATTCACGAAACTCCAAGGTTTGCCCGCGTTCCTTCACGTTTCTGCCTTTTGGCGCATTCTAAATGTATATCCTGTCTGTAGCGTTGGAGAAACCTACGGCGGAAGAAGACTCGAAGCACCAGGAAGCGGAGGACAACGCGCAGACGATCAAAGCGAATCGCAGTCCTGGGCACAACGTCACTCCTCTAGCCAAGCCACCCGCTTCGGAGATTAGCGCCATCGTCGAGGACTATTCTGATCTAGCCGCGGATGAGGACGAGCAAATGCTGGAGAATAAGTTGGCTGATTTCAAGGCACGTCTTTCTGCCTTTTCGACGCCGTACCATCCTGTTTTCGAATACTTACTTTATGTCTGACAGATGAAAAACTCTCTGAGAAAGGGCCTCTTCCACCCAGACGATATCAAAGTATTTGGGCTATCCAGCACAAACACGTCGCCAGGGCCATTCACTGCCCCCCTTCCCTCCCTATCGAGGAAACCTTCCCGGCCTTCCCTGTCCACTATCTTGCCAACCTCCGCAGGAACGCTTTCAGGACCACCTTCGGCTCCGCTGCGACCAGTGCACTCGCGGTCGTCGTCCTTTGCCGGGACGATGAGTACGGGTAGTGGGGGCTCAGTGGGGCGTGCGGAGGCGAGGCGGATACAGAACGTGGCAGAGTTTGGGAAATACGCGGAGGATGACGATGAGGATTATGAGGATGTGTTTGGGAAGCCGAATGGGACAAGTGAGTTGGATTTGTTCGATGACGATGTCTCTTCCTGATCTATGGACAGCTTCGGAGCATCCTATGGAGGCTTTGCAGTTGAACACTCGGTTGTCAAACAAGTCTTGGGTGAATCATCTAGATCGTTGTGCTCTTTTTCTTGGCGCTAATGTTTTCGCACAGCTTGGCGACGAGAACTCCGACGAAGACGATCCCTTTGCTGAGGTATGTGCCGCATGTTCATCCAGTTGTACCACGTCTGACATACGTACGCGTAAAGATCGACGAAGGTTTCGCGGAAGACGATCTCGAAACAAATCTTCAAAGAGACAAATATGCCAGATTGTGCAATTTGGTCAACCAGCTCATTGACGAACTGACGCCTTCGGCACCAGACTTTCAGCTGCGGGATGCATGCGACCAGCTTGTGCGTCAAGCTACTCCTTGCTGTCGTGAATGGTTGATGAATGCTGCTTTTAGCTCAACATTATTGGCGATACACCGGAGATGCAGGGGCAATTGGTGTCGTCTCATGGGATGCTGGCTATCCTGGAGGTCCTGGAAGGCAAATGCTCGAGAGATGTCATCATGAAGCTGTTGCAAATCATCAACCTGGTGCGTCCCTTCCTGCGGGGTATTCTTATGTGTCGCTGATACAAGACGCAGCTGGTGACAGCCGACAGTGGTTTCTTGGAGAGCTTTTGTCTGATAGGGTGCGTGTTTATGCCGTGTTCAATGTTATATACTCTTATGCTGCTGTGTGCATCAGTGGTATTCCTGTCATAATAGGTGATTTGAACCGCCTTGCTACGTGTATACCTGTGGCTTACGCTTGAGCAGGTTTCACTTCCAAGAAGTACCCTTCAGAGTGCCGATTAGAGTCGTCCAACATCATACGGCTATTGTGTCACACCTCTGTGCTTACTCTCCAGATGTTCATCTCGTACGTTTCTCTTTTTTTTTCTTCGTTATGTGCAATTCTGACTCTGCTCGAATCAGCTGCCGCGGCCTGAAAGTCCTAGTGGACCTTCTCGATGAAGATTACTCCGAACAGACGGACCTCGTCGTCCATGCTCTCAACGGAATCGGAAGCGTCTTTGAGCTGCAGAGCCCAACAACGAAGAACGATTTCTGCCGAATGTTCATCAGAGAAGGGCTTCTCGACCCTCTCTCGGCAGCGTTACTGAACGTGATGGCCAACCGGGGGACATCATCGACTGATATGAATATGAAGATCATCCAGATTTTGCTGGTGTTCTCGCAGGTCTCACAATCAGACATTCACGTTCGCAATGCCCTGGGGACCAGGAAGGTCGTCCGGCGTGAGTCCTCTCCAGCTCAACACAAGTTGTGTCGCTGACTATCATTGTGAACAGGCCTCCTTCGCGCATGTGAACTTCTCGAGCCGGAATGCCTAGTGCAGATGTTGAAAGCTGTCAAGCACCTCTCTATGAACTCGACATTACTCGATGTTCTTCAGAATGCTAACGCTATCGAGATTCTCGTTCGCATCTTAGACGAACAATCTACTGGACCTCATAGCGCAGTATGTATCTATTCTATCTCGATGTATTTATTTGACAGTTGGCTTAACTTGGAACAGGAAATGTCGAACCATATTTTCCAAACATGCTACAACCTTTGTCGGCTGAATAAATCACGACAAGAAGAAGCAGCTCAGGCTGGAATCATCCCGTGCCTTAAACGGGTGATCGAGACGAGCTCACCGCTGAAGCAGTTTGCGCTGCCAATCCTTTGTGACCTTCCTAGCGCCGGTAAGAGCTGCCGGACAATATTATGGCAACAGGATGGAGTGTCGATGTACATGAAACTCCTCAATGATCCATACTTCCAAGTCAGCTCTTTGGAGTCCATTCTCTCATGGTAACGTACTCTCCTGTGGCATTGAGCATTCTCCTGATCGCTAGGATTTTTGTAGGTTGCAAGACGAGACTTCCCGAGTGGAAGATGAGCTCGTGAAACCCGAATCTATCAGCGCCTTACTACAATGTTTCGTCGCAGCTAAAGCAAACTCCTTCGAAAATCTGCTTGACCCCTTCCTCAAAATCACCCGTCTATCCACTCCAGTCACTATCGCTATGACAAAGTCCTCAGCTTTCTTCAAGCGGATTATCGACCGACTTGCACATAATAGCAAAGCGGTTGTACGGCTCAATCTACTACGAATCCTGAGGACAGTGTGTGAGGTACATCCGAACCGTGCCATGCTGGTGGAGAAATATGGACTACTAGGCGTTGTGGAGAGTCTGAGCCAAGGCGGCGGAGACGGCGCGGTACTAGTCAGAGAACTGGCGAGGGAAATCGTACCTTCCTTGAAACCCGGCCTGAAGCCTGCGGCGGCGAGGGGGAAAGGCAGTGGTGGATCGAGCGGCTCAGACTCTCCAAGAGTCGGCGTGTCTTTGATAGCACCAAAGAGAATGATGAGGCGATCCGCTTCAGAGGCCTCGGCAATTCCACCTGCCATTGGGAGTGTAGGCGGGAGTTCTACAGCGAGATTTGCAGCGGCCGGCAAAACAAAACCCTCTCGGCAGAAGTTGGGTGATATCCCGTGGCAGACTAGCAGCGGGACTGGCAGTCGGCACTCATAGTGTAACATATGTATTGCGTAACGTATCCTTCCGACTTTTTTTTCTTTTGGTCTCTATTTTGGCATTTGCGCCGGGAATCCCTCATTACCTTTGCATTACCTAGCATAATATTTCACACTCATTGCATATGATCTCTATGTTATTCTCCCTGGGCTTACATGATGTTGAGGTTCCATGCGGACATGTTTTTTTTGTTGCGAGGCCGATGCTGTGTACGGCGTCTCGGCGTACCAGTGATTGATCAGACCACTATCTTGCGCTTAGACCTGCTAGACTTGTCCTTCATTTCATTTTAGATTCGTAATCCGACTTGGCAGATACTCTTTGCTGCAGTAGCTANTAGCTAGACATTGAAGATGTCCCGTACGGTGGCAGTGCACTTGTGGCGTGCCGCCGCAGCGGGAACCCGGGTCGGCGGCATGGCGTAGGCCATCAATTATCGGGATAAGCGAGTCAACTTCCGACGCGGACCGACGGCAATGCTAAGCGAACGCCGACGCAAGTTGAAACGAGAACGCAACTACTATCTATGCCACACTCCGTACCCATGCACCCTCGATATCCGACATGCTACATGAGCTACGCGTACATGTCACAGCTATTTAACCTGCTCCCCAATCCTTCTCGTTTCTCTAATTTTCCCCGCCTCCTTTCTTCGGCATTCACTTTGCATCAACTTTGCATTCACTTAGTTTCGACTCGATTTTCCGACCATGTCAGAGTCATTGCTCTTTACCCTTCTGCCTAGAGAAGAGTCACATCATTCCAAAGACTACACTCCGACTTTCGCAATTTGTATCCTCTTTGTAGTCCTATTTTCGTTATCAACAAGTACGTGACCCTCCGAGTGGAAAAGTTCATTTTCCCTGGCACTAACGAAATCTCGTATAACAGTTACGCATTTTACCCAAGCCGTCGCCTACAAAACATGGTTCATGTGCTTTACCGCTGTTCTTTCTGGCCTCATCGAGATCCTGGGATGGTCTGCGCGTCTTTGGAGGTCGCAGGACATGGAAAACCGCACGCCAAATCTTATACAGTAAGTATCTAGTAGGCATAATTGCTTTACATTTGAATCCTTGCTCACATCCGACTGAACCCAGGATAACGACTATCATCATAGGACCTACACCCCTTCTTGCCGCGTGCTTCGTGATCATGGGACAGTTGATAGCACGACTCGGTAGCTCTTACAGTCGTTTAAGCCCGAAACTTTGTGAGTTCTCCGGCGCTGTCTAGCTTGAACGATATCCTCACCTGGTTTTACAGATACTATAATATTTCTCTCTTGCGTAGGTGTCAGAACGAGAGACAAGAAAACCATTATGAACATCAGCATTTTCCCTCTAGGATCTCATCTCGCTATCTCTTCAAGGCCTGGGAGGTGGGAAGGCCTCGTCGGCCGCTAGTAGTGATCCGCCTGAGGATATGTCCATGGTATGTCCTTTGGTACGATGTACCAAATTCGTGCCTGATACATATACTTCATTCCAGGGTACTAATATTATGTTGGCCGGAATCATCTTCCAAGTTGGTATGTAGCCCTAGTAATCGAAGCAGACATCTGATTCTAACTCACACCGACTCTTCTATCTACCAGTCGCCATCGTTTTCTTCGCGATGTTCTCCGTGGAGTTTCTTGTGCGGTACCTCCACCAGAGGCCAATACGCCGTGCAACTGAGGATACGAGCACTACCCGAGGTGTACTAGAACCCAACTTGCAGAAGATGTTCTACGCCGTTGCCTTTACTACTTCATTCTTGTTCATAAGGTGATTCATACTTCTTTCTTCTTTTTTCACCTTGAATATCTGACACTGTCGAAGAGGGATCTACAGAATCACCGAACTTTCTGGCGGGTGGAACGGACCGATTATGGAAACCCAGTGGTTGTTCAGTGTGTTTCTGTCCATTTCCCATCTATCTAGTACGCACATTGACCGACTGTTCCTCATAGACGCATTCGATGGTGGGATGGTCACTTTGGCCTTTTACACGTTCAACATCGGCCACCCGGGGATTCTTTTGCGCCAGCCCTACAAGTTAACCCTGGAGTCCGAGTCCGAGTCGTACATGATGGAGTCTTCTTAGCCTCGAGCGTTCCCGATCTTTTTCCTGGACAATGTTTTTATAGAGAAGGCAGATCGTAATTTAGCATCGCCTGATGCCTCGGTGCTTGCCAGTGTATAACAAAGCAATATTACCGTACACAACCGTTTGGAACCAAGTGTCAATGAAATTTGTTGTCTTGTATAGTCGTACGTATAGGCGAGGCGAAGCGAGGCCACGGGCCACGCGCAGGGTTATCGAAAAGAGAGTCAGCCCAAAGGCTACAGTCGAGAACCTCGGACAGTTGTCAGAGAGTGAGTCCGGAATCCTCCGCACTTGTCGCGGCAATATCCGGAGACTCGGCAGAGAGGGCAAAAGAGTCAGAACTTCATTTACATTCAACTACCGCTGGGCGCGGAAGACCCTGAACATAGGACCGTTCAAACTATATCGTCGAAATGAGTCCTTTTCGAGGAGGAGACGTGATCGAGACTTCAAGATTGCATCAAAATTGGAACTTGTATACACCTAAAATAAGTACCAAACGCGCTCCTTGATAAGGACGCCCACTGGTAACCCTCGACGACCCCCACCATGGTTTCCCTACGACCTCGCTCTCCCCAGAAAGACCTTTCCGGTGCTCCTGGACGCCAAGAATTCGCTCAGAGACGCGGTGAGCATCGCCCTGATGCTCGTACAGCTTCTCCGAGCCCTGACCATCAGGAGGACCAATCGTGAGACCCTGGACGCTTCACTATGCCACACATTCACTGAGGGCGGCTCTTTTGGTATCAGGGACTCAGATTTCTCGAGCTCGTTGTCATTCTCTTCCTTAGGTTCCCTCGCCTCATCAGAGGTCCATTCGTGAGACATTCAATATTAATGATTTACTACGTCCACATCACTGAAATGATGTTATCAGTATCAGCCATTTGGCAGATGTTTCGAAATCGTCGTCGTTATATTCTATGAGTTCCCTCGCCTCGTCATCCTCGATGCTCATCAGCTCAGGCCCTACGGCCTCCATGCTTGGTGGCAATAATCCAAATGACGACACGTCGCTAAGAAGGTCGAGATCTTCCAACAACGGAAGCCGACCTGTGAGGCGCTCAATCACTCGAGGCATCCCAGCCACGGCCACAGTGGGGCATCTGCGAAAAGCAATGGAACTATCTGGAGTCCTAGAAGAAGCCCATTCACCCCAAGCAGGGTCCGAGACGTTTGCTGATACGACCCCTTGTTCACCCCTATCATTTTCTCGACGAAAGGTCAACCCAATACAACCCAGACGGTCGACCTTGACTACAATGATTAGCGCCCACCAGATCAATCCCTTTTCTCACTTTATGAAGCAACGACGCTTGGCCCCCGCTACTGAGACCGGAATACTGACGGTCAAAGTGCACTTTCCTCTCTCGCAGTATCCTGTTGATGCAGCCATGAATTTGAGGCTCAAAGAACATGCGACAGTGGAGGATCTTATCATATGTGCTCTGTGGAATCATTGGGAGCAGGGGTGGCTTCCTGCAATCGCAACCAGCGCGAATAGTCCCGGATCACTTTCAGGTGAGACCAAGGACTGGAGTTTGCGCGTGGTAGATGGAATGGGCTTGATAGACTTCGTGCGTGCAGGTGTGTCTATCACTGGTTTGGCGTAGACTATGCTATCCTAAATGAATCTCCACCGTTGTTTACAGCGCCCGATTTTTCGGACAGTTTGAGGCTACTTGGACCTGCACAAACGTATGCCCTCTTCAATATATCTTCTTTCAGAAATGGTGGGTCCGATTCAATGATCGCCTCTCACCTGTCTTGGTAGTACAGCTTAACTTCGTATCTACATTCTATTACAGAGCAGGGAATTTATCGACACTCCTCCTTGCCATCCAAGAGACTACCGTATCACAGTCGATCAACCAGCCTCCCCTTAATGAAATCTGGTTTGTTCGCGCTGTCCTTCACAAAATAGCATCTTATTCTCTCCGCAGAGTTCTCCGCAGACAAATCACTTGATGTTCGTGTGCTGAATGGCGGAGGAACAGAATATGTCTCTGCGCCAGTTCATCCGTGAGGCCAGCCCTTGGATACGACTATTAGAGATGTCTGACCTTACGCCCACTACAGTCACGCCCTAATCCTAGATGTCACAGAGCTTATCTGCACAGAACGAGGTTTACAAAACCCTGAGCACTATGCTATTTTGGTAGCAACATCCCAGGGCCATATACGATTAGCAGGCCATTCGGTAGCTGGGTTGGTGTTAAACCCCAAGGAGCATCTGGTTCTCGTCAAGATAAAGGTTTGACCACTCTTACTTAGGCCCGAGCTCAGACCTCAGGCTCTACTCCGAGGAGTCGTCTGTATGTAACCCCTCTTGACGAGGCTCTTCCTCTTCCTTCTCACTTTATCTCTCTATCTTTGTTACTTATGCTATCGTTCTCTTGTACTTCATCCATGGCCGGCCTAAGACCCTAGTCTTGCTCTGTTCACTTACTTACAATTCGACCTATAATCATCAATATAATGGCACGCTTATGTACATCAGATGTAATCAAAATGGAATGTCTTGACTTACCGAACTCAGATAAAATCGTGTTTGCAATACACTTGACTCTTCGGTCGGACAACGGGCTTGAAAGGTGTTTGCCGAATGCGTTAGCTTCCACAGAAGTTAATCGGCAACTTTGATCGATCAAAGAACGCGAGGTAAGTTCCCAGTCTCCCCCAGTCCCAAGCGTAAAATCGAAGGCAGACAAAAGCAAGATATACAGAACGACCGCTTCGACACCGCAAGTCGACGAGAAAAGATATGACCCAAGATTAGCGGTGTATTACAAACTAGAAGATACATGTGAGGGCTAATGCTTCAGATTGGAGAAACCATGCCTGGAAATCTTCCCCCGTCAACTAGGAAGACACTTCCGTTTATGTACGCTCCCGCACGACTGGCAAGGAACATGATAGCACCCCCCATATCCTGTTTCCCGAAAGAGAAGATACTAGCTATCAGCATGGATACAACACATAGTCGGAGCAAGGCAACTGACCTCCTTGGACCCAACTCGTTTGAGGGGAACGGAGTCCGCCATGGCGAAAGGGTCAAGCTTGAAGTCCGCTAATTGTGTATTGGTCATTTCTGGATAACGATCCGGAAAGAATCAAATCGGGGTTGGAATGGACGGAACCGAGCCAAAAGATACTTACCGCTCGGCCAAACGCCTGGCGCAAGAATATTACTTCTAATGCCCCATGGCGCCAACAAATTGGCGAGGAGCTTCCCAAGATGCGTGCATGCGCTCTTAGAAAGCGTATACGACAGGGAAAGTATTTTTGGATCCAATCGGAAAGCTCCAGAGGAAGATATCGAAAGCACCTGTGAGCTATGATATGGAGGTCGGGGAAGACCGGAATCGGTGAAATCGTCGACGGAAACATCGTGCAGCTGTCGCATATTTCCTTGATGCAAAAGGTCAAGAAATGCAACAGTAGTGTAGTACACCGCAGTGACATTTGTAGCAAACGTTTCGGCAAAGTCATCTGGTGAGCCCGTATCCCATAGCGCAGATTGGAAGGCTTTGATGGAGGGGACGGATGGCCCCCATACAGGAGAGGCAGGAGGTGATGGTGGGTTGGGTGCGGGAGTTCCTGATGGTGATGGTAATGGATGGGCGTACAGGTTCCTAGCAATACCCGCGTTGTTTACTAGGAGATCGATGTAGCCGTGACGTGCCTTGATAGCTTCTGCAAGAGAGAGCAGAGAGCTGCGATCCGTGATATCACCTTGAAGTGGCAGGATTTTGTTGAATCTCTGTATACGGTTTTTCGTTGTCAGTTGATTGTCAGACGGCGAGGTTGCCAGAACAATTTCCCGTTATCAGGAGTTGATACGCACGTTGTTTTCCTTAGCAGCTTTCTCGAGGACGTCGAGCCTTCGCCCAATAATATAAACCGTTGCTCCGTTATTCTCGAGAGCAGCGGCAATCATAAGACCGATGCCTGAATAGTATGGTCATGAGTCAAACGGCTTATACTTTAAAAAAGTGGCCTCAGATAGATGACCGGCGTGCCAGAGCAGCCTCAATGTCACTCACCACTCCCACCTCCTGTGACCACAGCCACCAAACCATCGACCTTGAAGAGCTGAGCAGGATCGTAAGGGTTATCGGCGAGATGTGAATTAGACTGATTGGGTGAGGGAGAATTCGCAAAAGCAGTGGAAGAAGATGCCATGTTCTGGGCCGGGACCAAAAGGATGCAGGCAGAGAGGTATCTGCCCGTTTTGTAGAGAACAAGAATAGGTTTACTTGGTGTCAATAGGGCTCAATAATCTGGTACGTCACTCACAGTGGTCAATTCGGACAGATCAGGCAGGGCGAATAGGAGTTTCCTAGAGATGATACGCTGATGGGAACTGTTTTTATAGGGAACGGATTCTTCAGGAACTGTTCCGCCGGTGAATAAGAGGCCCTGGAGCATCTTAAGATGTGTCTTCGGACCATCTCCCTTTCGACGTCAATTTTCTCTCCTCGTGTCCTCTTTCGGGAGGACATTCGCAGAAGCATCTACGAATAAGCTTTAAGTTGAGAAGCTGACGCTGACATCGTCGAGAGGACCAAGTGAAACCTCACCTCGAAGAGCTGGGAATTCCACGGTGCGTGGCGGGAATGGGGTACCGGTCAAGCTAGATTGGATCGGGAACAATCAAAAACTCACCAAATCTCAGTTTTGTTGGCAGTGGCAGTCCACTCGTGATCAGTTCAACAAACTAAACCATTCTTGTAAAGTCTCCATCTGCAATGCCGTTTCATGACTGATTCCAGTTAAGATCCAGGTCCTCATAAGCACCTGTGAAGAATCACAATTGCTGCCAGGCTGATCGGTGCGTATGAGAAAACCCCAAAATGGCAGGCAGTCAGTTTCGCACGTGGGGTTAGGCTTTGACTTCTTCGCCGATGCCTCTGTCTGTAGGTCCCCGTGGGTAACCAGTAATCGATACGTTTCATGAATTTGAGGCAGTGGGCCATGGGGTTCGTAATTGAATCCTCAATTGGTTAGACTTTTGCCCCGGGTTCTTTTCATTTTATACCTAAGATCTCTACGTGCTTAACCTTTTGTTAACCTTCTCTACTCACTGTTCAATTAGTGGATCGCTGGACTCGTGTCCTCCACTTTCGGGTACTCTGCTCGAAGCTCTAAGCTATAGTCGCACTTTCTTTCTCAGACCGTCAAGTATCCCAGTCCCATCAGTGGTCCGTGTCCCAGTCGGACAACTTGGAGACAGACATGATGTTTCCGTTTGGAAAAGAAACTGAACACTAGTATAGGCCCGGCCCGACAGTCTCTCTGGTGGCGTTCCGTGTACAAATGCTTGCCGATATCTGCATAGTCAGGTCGTGATTTGCATCAGGAACTTCCCAGTGTGTACTGTAAGTTCAGTCTGTCTGTTCATCATGATGCACTGCCGCTTTTGCGTCGAGCGCCACAGTCTCACTTTCTCCACTTTCCATCCATCAAGATGACAGAGACTAGAGTAATCACTGCCAGGGATACGTATCCATCTTACCATAACGTCTAGGTTCTTCCTGCTCTGTTGTTCTTCGTCATGATATGAACAAAAACTTACGAAGAGCTTCGTCATGTTCCCCGTCTGACGACGTAAGGCTTGACATGTGCTGAAAGCAGTGTCCAATTGAGGAACTGATGTACCTGGCACATGCCCATGTAATGACCCGATGAACGAACTCACAACATCTTCGTGAAGAGCTTACAGCCACGACGAAGCCACTGCTGTCCTGCTGTAATTCGAACCGACGGATTATCATGTCATCATCTATTCAGACCTCAACAGGCAGAATGAGCATAGGTCGCCTCAAGCCGTGATTTAACATATTCTCCTGCAGTTACAACCGGATATTTTGCCGGGGTCTCGGGCGATACACAGCTGGGAAGAGCCTGGCTTCGGAAAAATCGTGGAGAAGGTTAGGTGAGTCCCCAGGGATAAATATATCAATGTATATACGCACCTCGAGGAGCACATTGTAATCCGTGCCAAAAAACAACGGGATGGAGTACCGCTCTACTCCAGAGCGGTTGATTGCACGATGGCGAGTAGATTTGAAAACGTCGTCTTGGAGATCACGATGACTGATTTAAACTCATCAAAGCATCTAGATTGTACACTTACTGGTCCAACGCGCAAACTGATCCCCAAGATTCAAAACAAGCGTTCCAGGAATAGGGACAGCGTCGATCCACTTCTCTTCCGTGTTCTGTACCTGGAGTCCTCCCACTTCGTCTTGCCAAAGGATGGTGAAGCACTTTGCAATTCGTTTTGAGAAGGACACTGTTGCTTAGTACCGCACCCCGACTCGGAAGCCCCCATCAGGGAATTAAGCTACTTACCTCGTAACTACGCAGAAGAGGTGACGATCAAAGCCAAGTTAGCGGTCAGCGTACTCGGACGGAAAGATGGCGCAGACCTACTCCGTGTGAGAACCAATTCCGATTATCTTCCCGTCCTGTTCTACAGTACTAGCATGCTGAGGAGGATAATGCAAAAGGCGCATGATTGCAGCAGGCTTTGTCGTCTTGTTCATTTCTAATATCAGTCGAAAGTCAAAATAGCAGGATGAATACGGCTACCTTGTCATCGAAGAAGTCCTCTGGGAGATCCAAGGCCAAAGCAAACAGCGGGAAAAGCGATTGACCTAATTGCACCACTGCGTGACTACAGAGCTCAGATTCTCAGTGAATGCCATGGCAATGAATGAAAGAGCAGATTCGCCGTAATCACAAACTCACTAGTAATCTAGAACCGATTCTTTGAAGCCGAGCAGTCCGTCTGGCCAAACATTGGCGCCAGACATAGGACCGGCATCTCTCGATTGAGGAAGAGTCGGGATTTTCGACGTTCTATCTTCCCAACCTAAGTCGAATCCTTCGTGAAGATCCCCCGATCCAAGCGGGTCAGTGTTCTCTCCAAGAAGGGCCGTGTACCCTTTGAAGTTAGGCGTCTTGTGAATGTCCAGCTGATGGATCTGAATCAGCAAGAAGTCATACAGTAATACAGAAGACGCGCATCCATCTTGGAAGAACTCGGCAGGGAGAAGAACCTTTTCGCAGCTTCGACAGCGCCAGCGATGACGTCTTCAGCGATACCATGGTTCCTGACTGCAACTATGTCACAAATCTGCTTGACGATAGGGAACAGCGAAAAAAAAACGAACTGTAAAAGAATCCGACTGATGAAGATATCATCAGTATGGGATGTTATCATGCGCTCGATGCGATTAGACGTCAGAGCTCACCATTGATACAGGCATCTCGTATTTTATCAGCCAGAGCACGTCTCAGCTTGGAATCTTCAACAAATGCATCGGAGAAATCACTGGACAATAACACCACGTCAAGGTCATAGGAATCTTCTGGCTATCAACCATCAGACAAGGACACTGACATGATAGGTATTTCTTCAAAGGTGCTCGCCGTCCTTTCGCTTGCTAACAGAAATCCTGGCCTCGGTGCTTCAGGAAGTTCAAGGTGATGGTGGTGGCCCATGTAACAGTCCCCTGCAAGCTGTATTGGAATTCAAAAGACGACTTGGTGGTTGTTGACAGACTTGATCGAGGTTGGATATATCGGGACGAGGCTCACCGTGACTGCTCAAGCGCTCATGTGACCTGACGCGTCGCGTCGAGACCTGTTCAAGTTGGGAGTCGGGACCTGTCGCCGTCGGACTAGGAATCGGACGAGTGACGATGTCCGAGGCAGGTAGAACCGATGTATACGAGGAGTCAAGCGAGCATTACTGATTCAATTCTATCCATTGTTGATGCGAGTATAATACATTTTGGTAGTGCAGCTGATAGCGAAGTACTGTGATAATAGTCCATTCAGTCGCTTGCGAGGTCTCTCGCAAAGTGGAAGAAGTCGACGCTCGAGCCGTTGACGCCATACTTGTAAATCTATGAGCAGATACACATCAGTCACCATAACAATTTCGCCGAGGGAAATCACTCACGAAATGAGAAGCCACCCAGCTGGAGAACAACGCCCGCTGATAGGGTTCAGGCAACCTCTCCAATAATGTCTCCAGCCCAACTTTCTCCACCAGCGTTTTCGGAATAGCGCGTCTGATGACACCTTTCCGGCTCGGCACGTCCTCAAACAGATCAGAGCTCTCAAGCTCGGCTTGAAGGTTGTTCAAAGTCGAGGAAAGTTCATCAGAGATCGTTGTCCGGGGTTTGGCTCCCTGGAGACGACTATGCTCGCGCCAGAGGCATTGGAACTCGGCAGCTGCGTTTTCAATGATCTTTTGTTGGATGTCGCGGACATAGCTTTGGTAGAATTCTGATGGCTTTCCGTCCTTGAAGATCATCAAGTCGATGTATTCTTGAGTCGAAAGCGCCAGCCCTGCCAGAACCTCCAGGGAAGAACTGGTGACACCACCTAGACCGCACGAATCAATATCAGGAGATCACGACGGACGGATGTCGTACCTTTGTTGGTGCTGGAATCCTTAAACAAGACAACCTTCCTCTTCTCAAGATGGAGACGAGCTTGTTGCGTAAGGAAGAGATTGGCACCCTCAACAATATACTTGAAATGGGGCTTCCCCTCCGCGTCAATCAAGGCAGCCATGTTCGAGATGTTGACCGCTTCAGGGCTGTACATTGGAGACCATCAGAGGTGGACGGGACCGAACAGATGGACAAACTCACCGTCCACCACAAGGCACGAAGAGGTCCGCTTTGAATCTCAAATGAGCTCCGTTACGGAAATCTGTACCATCGAGAACGACCTCTCCAGCTGAACAGGATCATTGGTCAGATGTCGTCTAAAGAAACTAAAGTAAGAGACTTACAAGGCAACTTGACATCATGCTCTTCGACCTTGACCAGATATCCATCCTTGCTAAACTTGGATCTGTCGAAATTACCGATAGGCAACCGGGCTTTCGCGAGGCGAATGAGTTCTTGGCGATCGAGACCAGCAGGATCAGCGGCGACTCCGCTACCATCGATGATCGCAACAGTCTTGTCGGAGCTCAACAAAATTTCATCTGAAGAAGCAAGACTTAATAAACGACATTTCAACTTCTCTCTCCAACCCAAAGAAAACGCCGCAACGGAGAAGAAGATCGAAGAAAGCAAAACGAAACTCRCTGGAGCCCAGATCACCGTCTACAAAGGCAAAGCGAAAGTGTGAGCGTAACCATCAGTCAAGAATAGAGTTGCCCACTAACCCGGTCCTCCGGTCTGCACCTTCGTGACATCTTTCTCTCTCAGCCCAAGCTGCTTGTATATCCCCAGCACGTATTGCCGGATCGAGAGCGAGGTCATCCCGTAAGTATCGTGCGGCACACCGCCCAGGGTCTGAGCGGTTTTACCGGTCGTGAAGGACTTCCACCAGGTCTCCGCGCCGCGTGCGCGAGCATGAACTGTTCGCCGTTGATGGTTGAGTTTGCATTCCTCGCAAGGAATCAAAGCGAGTACTCACGGGCAGCCCAGTCCATCATATCAGCGGTTCCCTCTGAATAGACAACGGCGTTAGCGGTGCTCGGTGATGAAAAACATAACGGTACCCACCATCAGGACCGAAGAACAACAAT
>CEMG01181963.1:0-11250 GCA_001179705.1 Baeospora myosura | reverse complement strand
TGATGCTGGAAGAAGTCCAAGGTGGTGAGAGTTATATAAGGACTCCGGCGCTTGAGTTGTAGGCGACACATGGTCGCGAGGGCCCTAGAACAATGGAGTGAAAGGCAACACAGTCAAATCGTAGCGATGGCGAGACAAGGCCACAGACAACTACTGAGAAAAGAGACAAGACCACAAGCGGTCGCTCTGGGAGACCCGCAGGGCGTTATCTTACCGTGAAGAATGACTGGGACCCATGGTTAAGCGCCTGTTCGCGAAAGCCGGGCTTCGATGCAACTTCGATGAAGCGATGTCAGAAACATTTGACATGCCTAAACGAACGAATTGAGGCCCTTTCTGACAGATGCGACATGTACATTGATATCCTTTTGCAGACGCCAGCCATTGCCAGCGTATGATGTAGAACAATGAATTCGTTTTCGCCGGGTCGAAAAAGCCTGAAACTGATTAGTTGGGAGCATCGTTATCACCAGTTTCCGTAGCTTCGTCGATGATATGCAAACGGGATTGAAAGCCCAAGATAGTGGGAAATGGAGGAGGAACGAAGGAGGAACCGACGGCGAGAGGCTGTGTACAGGGGTAATCGAACACGTGACCTGTTACCGCCTGGGAGCTCGACATACGCAGCAGTGCTGCAGTGAGTATAAGTGTTTCCTACCACCAAGCGACGACCCACCCTACCACGACCCACGCCCAACGCCCTCGGACCCAGCCTCGCACAAACGCGCCAACCCCGCATTCTGAGTTCACCGGGCCGCCCGAGTCGACTTGCCGCCAAACTCGACAATCCGCCTGTTCCGTCTCTAATCTGACCTTGGCGAACACCACCCCTTCGCCTGCCTTTTGACTCCGGATCCTTTCCTCCCAGTAGAAGACATATATTAGGTACTCTCATCCATCCCTTCCTCCGCTCTGCATCTCAGTCGGACTCATTCTTTCATACAGATTAGTTTGAACCTGTACTTACTTTATCTTGACGTCCTCAATGTAATTCCTTTCATCTTCATACATTCTCACTGCGAGTCAGACACTGTGGTCCGACTACAGACCCAACGCGTTACTTCAAGATGCTGCGGCGGATGCATATGATCATGAATCGAGTCGGTAACGCGTACGCGTTTATCATTATGGACTCAGGTGCGTCTTCACATTCTCATCTCTCATTCCATTCACTGATATCCTCCTTTATTTCATAGGCTCGTCGTCTTTTCAAGTCTAGTGCGACCGCCGGCCAACGCAGGTACGTCAAGAGTACACTAGGTTCGCGATTCCCGGTCTAACGCCCACATATACACTCGACATCGATTCCGACGCCGAGTGCTTGATCCTGGGCGAGTCGTACGGAGCGGGTTCTGAGGTTCATCACAGTCTCGCGTGCCATGCATAGGTTAGGTTGCATATACCACCGGCGAACGCAAAGTACGTATCCGCGCACTGACGACTCTCCTCACCTACTCACACTCCTTTCCTCTCTTCTTCTAATAGCTAATCTTCCGATCTTTCAATCTTCGAACACGGCGCCGAGACGCACACCACACGCACACCACACGTGCACCACACGCCACAAGTCCCCAATCGCGTCGACATTCTCAATCGCGTCGAAGACTCGAACAGTACTCACAGCGTCGAACACCACCCACATCTAGCAGCAGAACAGCAAAACAGCATATACCCAACGCCGCCGCCCAATACACCGCAAGCAATACACCTCAAGCAATACACCTAGCAGCCTCGCCTCAACCCCATACAAGTAACCAAGCCCGTACGATTCTACGAATTACAAACGGGCCCCGACCGACCGACAAGGAGAGCTTCGAGTCTATCGAGTGCGGATGCGAAAGCGAATCGTACGATAGCCAAAGGATGGACGGGATGGGAGGGGTGGAAGGGATGGAACGGGCGGACGGGATGGAACAGGTGGACGGGGTGGAATAGAGGATGTCAATGGCCCGGAATCTACTGAATCCAAAGGTGCGTCCGCTATGCTTTGCTGCCGTTCTCTACTGACCGCCGCTTGCTGCGCAGAGGGAACTGGAAACCGGAAGCCGAAATTGGACGACACGACGGATGGATGAAGCTTCGATGAAGGATTGAATGAATGAACGGATGACGAAGCTTGGATTAACGATTGAACAGATGAACGACGAACGAACGAACGGATGAACAGATATTCAAGACTACACAACTACACACGGACTCCACAACTCACACAACACGACACAGACGGACTACACGACACACACGGACTACACAACACGAGACACAAGACGAAACGCAACACGAAACTCAAAACGCAAAACGCAAAACAGCAAGGTACGTTTCGAAATTCACTTGATATCATATTGCATCGATCTGACTACCGCTAGCCTAAGCTACGACGTAGATAATCACTACGACGACGACGACGACACTAGGGACTACGACGACGCTACACACGCTACAAACGCTACAAGCCCGCAACACCTGGCAAACACCACACCCCGCGCTCGATATACCGCTATCGATATCGTGACCCCACCAACCCTTACATGCCCTGAGACAGACAGAATAGGTCAGTTCAATCCGATCGTCGTTCAACTTCAGTAGCTAAGCTTACCGTTGCTGTTTAGTTCTTTGGTTTTAGTTCTTTGGTTTTAGTTCTTCGTTCTCGGCCAGCCGACTCCCGAGTGTCGAGCATGTCAGTCCTCGAGCTTCGCAGCTTCAACAAGTTCAAGAATCAAAGCTTCAAGCTTCAAGGCTCGAGCTGCGCGGCTTGTTCGCAAAACCGTGTTAATCTTAATCTCAAGACCGTGTTAATCCACACCTCGACTCCGAGTCTCCGTGGGACGTCACTCAAGAACTCAGTACTCAAGACCTCAAGCTTAAGAGTCACCGTATATGCTTCGTATGGGATAAGTCAGTGAGGATCCGCGCGGCGTCGACGCCAAACGTGACGCAGTCAGCCAGCATTTGGGGGCTTGAGGTGGTGTTGCGGGGCGTTGGTAAGTCGGGCATGGGTGGTGCGTCGGGCATTGGTGGTGAGTCGGGCATTCGTGGTGCGTCGGGCATGGGTGAGTCGGGTCCTATCAAAGGAAAGGTGAGTGTGTGAACAGTCGACTCAGCGGCGCGTACTGACTTATTTCCTTCTGACTAGATGGATCGCGAAGTCGGCCTGGGCTGTAGTAATGGTGAGCTAGGGTGATTGGTGAAACTAGGATTACCGAAGCTAGGGTGATCGGTGAAGCTAGGTTCATTGGTGAGCTAGGGTGATTGGGGAGGCTAGGATTAACGGATTGACGAAGCTAGGAGTGAGAGTAAGTTGCGGGTTATTGACTAGTTTAGGGGAGACGTACTGATGTTTGTATGTTTATGTCCTTGTAGCGTATGAGTAAACCTGTGAGGGCGAGAGATCAGTCTACAATCGACTGCTGATCTGTCCCGTGTACACTGACCTTGGGGTGGTTCGTGACTGTCCTGCATGGCGTACTTAGTTGTGCATGGTTACCTGTTTGTTGTATGGATCACCTTTGATATCATGTTCTTGTCTGCGTGAAGGAAGACAAGTCAGTGAAAGGTATAGGACAAAGACGCAGACGAAGGACGTACTGTGAAGTCGCCAGGTCAGTTACACTAAAAAAGCTAGAAGGCTTCAGAATACGAGTAAGTGGTACAATGAAGGATGTGAACACAATCTACACCACAAATGACATGTCAATATGTCAGTGTGCATTCCGGGACTATACATCAGTCCGATACAGAGTAAGTTGGATGCAATACAACGCAATCGCGAAAGACATGGGAGAGAGCGCGAGAAACATGATCTCCTCGAAACATCATGAGCAAGCAACAATGACTGTCGGAAGTCCTGTGACCCGACAAACCCGGGAACGGGGCACAACGGGGAGTCGGTCGCCCCGTAAAATGGCACTACGGGCTGCACAGGCAGCGAGTGGGCGGGAAGCTCGATGGGGATAGGACCTACGGGAAATATTCAGAAAGAAATGCCGAACTTGCGCTCGTCGTTGAACGTCGAGGAGAGAGCATTACGACTCTTCCCGAGGATGAGAGGGAAGTATTTTTATGACAGCGGGATGGCTGCCACGACGAGGTGATCTGTGAGATGAAGGGAAAGATGGTCAGTCAATATGCGGCGGGATGATGAGGGCGGGAAAGGATGTACACACCGTATTGGAAGCGTCGACGCGTTGATCAGGGAGCTATATAATTAATGACGAGTCAGTATAATGCAGTGACGAGAGGACAGCAAATAGGGCTTACGGGAGCAATGAGCAGAGCGAGGCGCGGAATAAGACAGAACTTGAAGAGGAGTGGTGGGACTCGATACTGAATGAGCTAAATTCCGTCCAGCTTATATACCTACAAGCGGCACTTCGAGCCCCGCTGCACAGGGATCAGATACAGAGGAAAATAAAATAAACACGTAGCTAAGGAGGAGCCTGGTGGACCTGGTGACACAGAGCATGACGAATGAAACGCGCCAGGACAAGGGACCCGACCGGAGCCCGACGCCAGCGCGCGGCGTAGCCATGAGAACCCTTTAGGACCCTTGATGCTGCGCGGTACCGTGATGGCGCCAAGGAAAAGTTCTCTCGCTATTGGAAACGAGACGGTTCGGTTAGTCGTTCGTATATTGTGTGATCGAACCTCTCGGAATTCCCGTTCCTCGGATTATTATTAGTACCCTCGTATCTGGGTATCGGTGTCTATCAGTGTACTGCAGAAGAGTACTCATATGAAGGAGTAGAACCAGAGAATGAGAGGGGAATAGAGGGAATATGAATCACTAAGGGGAGTGCGGCGTACCTTCCAAGATTCGGATTCCTCGCAGCCCTGTAACACTTCAGTAAGCGGTGTCATGTGCATCATAATCTAGACCAGTGGAGTCGGTTAGTAGTGTCGGACTGAGGGCCAGAAGGAATTGTACGGGGAGATCGTACCGGCGCGCAAAGGATATCTCCTCGTGAATGATTCATTCTGCAGCTATCGACGGACGGGAGGCATGCTCGTACCAAATTGATTCAAGGAAGCTGTATACATTGCTACAGACATCCTAGTATGGAGAAAAGGAACAGTCCCTAGAAGTATGGTAGTGAGTTTCAGTATGCAATATGGAAGTGCGGTACGACCGGGTGACACGGGGACTTCGATTCAATCTGCGTACCGTTTCCTACCCGAACCTTGGGTGAAAAGATCCGACGAGCGACCGACGTATCATGGCTTCGCTGGCAGTTTGCTGGCACGGCATCCTGGGGATAATTCAACGTGTCAGCGTAAGTGTTTGAGAGAGAATTGCGTAGCACATACCCTAATTCCAAGAGCCTGGTTAGTCATTTTGAGAACGGTTCATGTCGTTCATGACTCGTTTGTAGACTACAATTTCGGAGGAACACAGACAACCGATCCGATTTGAGAGCGGGGTCGCGGAGAGCAGCCGAGGAGAAAATATTCACCAGTGCAGGGTTCAAGCATCTGACACGCGGTCTTGCGGGTTCCAAAAGGATCCAATGAGGCTGTGACGTCGAGAACGAGAGCCAAACAGTCCCAGGGTAGCGGATACAGGAGGAGTAGCTCAGCGCAGTAAAGGGAGGTCTCGAGAAAAAAGGAGAACTCAAATCGCGAAGGGCGGGCAATTCGTGATGACTTCGAGACAGATTGGTATACATCGAGATACCAGAACTACCTATACACAAAAGAAGCCTAAGTGATCCAGATGTCAGTATAAATTGAGAGGAATGCAGAAACAGTTGGTTCAGCAGTGAGGAAGCAATGATTGCGACAATAATCAAAATGCGCACCTATCTACACGTCAAAGAGTCACACTACAAGTGTATAGTACGATCCCGAGTGGCAAAGATGCAAATACGTGAGTCGACCTCAAAATCTAGAACCGCAAGTGACGACGTACTATAATCTATTACAGGCAATCTTTCGAGATCAGCTGTTGGAGTCAAATCAGTGAACTTGGAGTCAGAACGGTTACTGGTGTACATACGGATCTGACGCTTTCTGAATTCACTGCAATGCTCATTTGAATTAGCAACAGAGTGTTGAACATAGAGAGAACTCACGGAATGCTTCGAATGAACATTCGACGTCGAAGTACGAGTCCAAGTCGCTGTGCGTCACGAGCAACAGCGCTTTGTCACTGTTTTGCTCTTGCCCTCGTACCACCATCATCATCGACCTCCCCCGAGCCAGCGCTCGGATACGACGAGGATACTTCGTATTGATTCGAACTCGTAGGTGTGCATCATAAGATAGCGTAAGTGAACCCGTATGCTGACATCGACTTGAAATACAGTGATAAGTCTGAAAATCGTGATAAGCAGTGACATTCAGGGGTCGAATACGTTGCCTGTCGCCGTCTCCGAGTCGACTTCATCTTTCAAAACATGATTCAAGTCAAGAAATCATGATGATAGCATCGCAAACGAAAACGAACGGATAGGACTCACGTCGACGTCCATTCAACTTCATCACAAGTCGTGGCATTCTCTCGTTGCGGATGCGAATACGGCTCTCTCGCGCCAAGTAGATCTACTATCTGCTCTGCTTTTGTTCAAATGCAAGTCCTCGACGATAAATCAGTAATACCTTCAGCATACTAATCGTTCAAACCCATAGCAAGCTTCGCAGGTCTCGAGGTATACCGTATTTCTGATTTCATTTCGCACTGCTATTGGTATACTTTGGGTATACTGTAAGTATATCTCCTCGCAACTTTGCAATACTGATACTCATCTTGTAGTATGTTTTGGTCTATACGTCTTCGTTGAGGATAACCGGCTGTCCTCGTTCTCAAATTCCTTCGGTATGTAGGTGACAAGCATCAGCATCCCTCAAAGCCGTAGACGAATCAATATTAAACTTGCGATAATAACTCGACAGCGCGCATTCAGACATGTATACCACAAAGGCTCACTGGTAGTGCTGTCTTCTCAATGTTCCCTTTCAACGTGAATGGTAAGTGATCTTCCTCTAGTGCCAGTACTAATGAATTTATGATGATGATACATTGGCTCACTGATCCACGTACAGTATCTACATAATATTTGTGTGATCTCCGCCAAAAATCCGCCTATCGCGCAGGGCGCAGAACATTCAAGCAACCCTACAAACAAGTAACGCACGCGCACGAACAAATGTCCGGCCACCTTCAGTTCGCACAGCGGGAGTGAAGGATTTACCGAAGATTCGTCTAGGAGGTTGAGCGGATTGCACATTTCTCGCCTGCGCCGTCTAAGGAATGCACAAGTAAGGACTCAAGTGATTCGATGAGATACTTACTGACAGAATTGAGTAGGCTTCTATGATACCGTGAACCCAAACCAAACGGGTGGAGATTCGGCGAGTCTCAAGCTCGCAACCTTCTGCTGGAGAGGGGGCCTAGCTTCTGGATCAGTAGAGCGTTGCGATGTTGGCCAGCAGCGGTCTCGCGCGAATTGGCAAAATCTGATCATACACGCATCTGATAAATGGTGGAGACGGAGGAGGACGGCGTGGTTCTGGCAGGTCCTAGGCGAGTAATAATTTGCTCGACGCCAGCTGAGAGTATCTGCAAGACAGCACGTAAGTTCAGAATACACAGGTGTCAGACAATACTCACGTACACTGGTCAAGTAAGTGATAGCTTGCCGTCGTGTCAGTGAAGGTAGTGCATGGGGGGAATGAATAGAATGGGGGGAAAGTAAGGTGCGTAGCCCTTCCACTCTTCGTGCTGACAATTCGATTCAGGATCGCGGTGCCGAAGCTTACCGAGACCGCCGTGATCCAATATATCAAAAAATTTCATGTGCGTTCTGGATGGTCGGCAACTGTGGCCGCCAGGCGCCCTTGATAGGCTGACTTTTGTAGATCGAGATTGTGAGACTCAATCAGTGCTTTCGTCCGAGTGGGATCCCACTGAGTATGCAAACTTGAAGGCTCATTGCTTCTTGGTTTTCTGTTCACTCGAAGTGCATTGTATTCAGAAATGTTAGAGAGCTCTGAGTCTGCCAGGATTTTGAGAAACACCATTCGGGAGATCGAACAATTTTGAGTTATCACACAACACCCTGACGGTTAGAGGATTTTCGCTTGGTATCACAAGTTCCGAATGGTTCCGGAGTCGCGTGTCGTAGTTTGTCTATCGGCTATCGTCCCTGTGTGTTAGAAGGTAAGTAATCAGTACATCCTCAATTCACGACAGGATACTTTCCAGGAGAGAATGGGGACTAGAGTCTCCTAGCCTCTATTGTCTCCTGGAAGGCACCTTGCTGGGAATTTCAGTGACACAATCTGACATGTAGGATAAGTACCCCTCATGTTGACAAAAGTGATCGACATGTACCCTGACGTACCTGAGCAGTCCAAGCGAAGAAGCTTGTGAACAAATTTGAGGTTACTACGGGACTTGATGGGCATGTGCGCAGGATAGCGGGTATCGGTTACGGTTGCGTTTGACACTAGTCGGCCCGTCGGATCTGCATACCCAGAGATAAACAGTGCAAAGCATCAAGAAAGTATAAGAGCTAGATTTTTTTGACACGTCAGTATGTCGTCCTTCCACTATCCTTGCCCCCATTATGCTCCTCCACCATATGACTTGTTGTCCACAGTCTCCTATAATTACACCTCTTGCCAGTGTGCATGCTGTCTTCATCGTCACCGTCTATGTCGCCGTCGTCGTCGTCGTCGCGGAAGGGAAGGGAGGTGATGTCCCGATATGGCCAATGTTGAGGCCCTCGCCAAACACGGCTTTAGAGGTAAACAACATCCTCGTCGTGTTCTTGAAGCTTCTTCTTTGCTCACATCTCATCCAACCTTCAGTCGCCGCCCTTGCTTGCTTTCTCCCGCCTGCCTGACGCTCCCCTGGACAGCGCGTGTTCGCTCCAAATCGCTCGCTGATGCAAGCATGATGCCAGAAGGAGCCCCGACTCCTGCAATACCCTTCAAGGCGTAGTCTTCGGTGTGTAAGCTTTGAATCCTGCTCATACCTATTCATGCATTCTAACGTCCTTCGCTTAGCCCTCGGCTAATTTTTCGAGAAAAATGGCGTCGATTTTCCAGGGTCCAAGCCCCGGCGGCGAGCCAAATCACCACGCCCCCAGATGAACGTATCGGATACGTGGGCAGTGCTTGCGCTGCCGTATTCTTGTAAGTTCGGTCTGTGTCATTTAAGTCGCAATATCTAACAACCCTCGCTTAGCAGATGCACGATTTTACGCCATTTTCACCCCAAAATTCCTGGGGTCCAAGCCCCACGGCGAGTGAAGTCAAATTCCCTAATACGATCATTACGACGTCGCAGGCAGCGCAAGCGCTGCCCTCCCTACTCGCGATCATGTACTCCAGCATCAACATCTCTATCCCTGCACGCCCCGACGCAACGTATCGAAAGCTCGCGAACACTATCACATTCCTTCTATTCCTCGCGTATCTCGCACCAAAAACGGCCGTTTTCACGTCGAAATCACGTCCAGATTCCTGGGGTTCAAGCCCCACGGCGAGTGAGGCCACGCCACCCTACCATGAAATAATCGTCATCGCTGGCAGCGCTTGCGCTGTCCTTTCCCCTCTGTCTGAATCCTCGGAACGTAGTCGGCGCTTGCGCCGACGTAGTATGAGTTCGCTGTGGCTAGGAGATGCATGCTGGTATAAGAGTGTTCTCAACGTTTCAATTGGTATGTTCTTCTAGCATCCTTTAGTCCTTTACTCACAGAATACTCTTCACAGTTCAATCATACCCTCGTATCCACCAAGCTCCCCATTGCAACCCATGCCCCGACACAATGTATGGACAGCTCGCTGTCGCCCTCGCCTCACCACCTCTCCCCCACTCTTTTTCTCCCGATATCTCGCTCGAATCTCTGAGGTTCAAGCCTCACGGCGAGCAGTGTGCAATGCGACATCGCAGGCAGCGCTTGTGCTGCCATACCTTTATCCTCGGTGTAGTTGGCGCTTGCGCTGACGTGGTAGTCAGGGCGGCGAGTGCGTTATGGCTATGAGTGTACGCTGGTGTGGGTTTTTTTCCATGTGTCAAATATGATCTCGGTACGTTCTTTCTCCCTCTTATGTTTCCTGAGTCCTCTTCCTTACCGAATACTCTTTCCAGCACATCTATTCGATCGAATACCTCAACCAGCTTCCCATGACAACCCCATGTCCCAACGCAACGTATCGACAGCTGGCGACCGCTGTCAGTCCACTACCCTTTCCCCAGGCTCATCACTGCCCTTCCTATACCTCGACGCAACGTATCGCCAGATGGCGACCACTGCAAGTCTAACACCCTCTCATCGTGCTCATTGGGCCCCTCTGTACCCGACACAACATATCAACAGCTGGCAATCGTTGTCATGCCCCACCTCCCTTCCCTCTCACCCTTTTCACGTCGACTATCGCTATCGACAGCTGGCCATCGGGGTCACGTTACTATCACCGAAGCACTCAATCTCCACTCTGCCACCCACCCTGTTCCCGTTACGCCAAGTGTCCATATTGATGACTGACCCGCGGCTACAAAGCGAGGATCCCCAACTTACACACGTCCTACCACACCCAATCCCCTTGACGCTAGGCTGAAGGATCACGGCGACCTCCCTTTCGGCTCTCTGACGCGGCGTAATGGCGTAGGGCCTTCGCGATGGTCGACTATCTGTTCAGCACACAGCGGCAGGCTTCCCTCCACACAGCACACATTACATATCCCACCCGCTATCCGCCAAGTATTCATCTCGAAGGCCCGTGTCCCAACGCCACCCTCAATTCTCATCGTCGCCTTCCCTGAGCGTATGAAGGCCTCCCAACCCGAGGAATCATCACCGAACCAAACCGCGGGTTCGCCGTCGCCACTCGAGTCCCTACAGTACCTTCCTTGATGTGCGGCGATTGGGTGCGGGTAGAGATAGCTGGTAAGTCAGCATTCATTTCCGTTGTGATCAGGATTACTGATCTTGTGTTATTGACCAGCTCTCGCATTACGTCGTTCCAGGAGTCATCTCGAGGCTGTGGCCTTAACATCCGTGAAATTGACTTTGGTAAGTTTCTCATTCCGCTAGCTTCAAATTCAACTCACTGACTTGTCCTTGCGCATACAGCTTCGTTTAAGCGTACTGTCTCACCACCCGCCTTGAATTAGGGTCAGCCGCACTGCGTGAGTCTGCTTCAAATATCAGTTTTGTCCAATTTCCTTACTGACTTCATTTCCGCGACAGTGTCGTTTGCGCACCCGTAGCCTCACGACCGGCCCTTAACCACGGGCGAATTCAC